>CAJUYG010000978.1:48935-64955 GCA_910591675.1 Galerucella calmariensis | reverse complement strand
CTAATTGTTTCAGTTTGGAAATATTAGAATTCGTCGGCGGCAAAATCTGGAATAATTACAAAGCAAATAAAAGGTTTAAACCGTAAATTCCGGGATTTAAAATTCCGTCGGAGAGATGGAGAAAGATATAGAGATGTTTGGCAGTCCAAAAGTTCTGTTGAAATTACACTTGCCGGAGAATTGGCTTCCATTGTTTGAAAGGGGTACCTATTCAAGCAAAGTTTATGTTTGCCAGGGATATCTGTACGAGAGAACACTTTTCGTGCATTTTGTGTTTCTCTATTTTTCCTAAACTCGATTTACAATTTTTTTTCATTTATTCGATGGAAATTGGAAATTTTCAGAGATTTGAATGATGCTACGTCGTTGTAGTTATTTTTACTTACTGATTCTCCTCTTCTATATTTTAGGAGGAATACGTGGGAATAAGCTTTCTATAAAATATATCCTATAATCCCATGTCGATGAAAGTCAGGACTTAATGACTTTCTGACGGACAGTTTCGTTTATTATGGAGGTCTACTGCCGTGGAATTATTCAAGAAGCACTTAACCATTGGAATTGGAAATTTATTTTAAATCCAATTATCCCTTTAACGAATAATTATGTTTTGAAATACTAAAACACGCGACTTTAAGAAGAGTAAACTAATAAAGCTTTATTTTAAAGTTCCAGTTGAAACTTTTAAATTCAGAAAAAATGTTTCCCAATCACTTTGAAAGTAAATAAGCCCGAACATTTTTTTGGTTGATTTTTAACTATAATTTATCAGATTGATAGCACGATTTTATATAGGAGATACTAAAACCGCAATAAACCATAGGCGGACATTGGAATTTAGGCAGGATTAAATAAATAAACAGTTCTCCAAAAGCAAATAAACATGGATAATAAGTACCCACTTATACTAGAAATACTATTTTATGCAGATATTGGATTTAATTCCAGAACATTCTGTAATTGTTCTAGATAATGCTATATCATTCAAAACTTGTAGAAAAATTGCCAAAAACTACTTGGAAGAAAGCTGAGATAATCTTGGGATAACCACAACATCATATTATACGAGGAGCATTCCGTATAACAAGAATTATTACAAATTGTAGGACTGCACAATCGTAATTCAAAAAATAAGTAATTGACGAAATGGAGTAAGAACGTAGAATAGCTTTGCTACGATTACCACAAAATAACCGCGAACTCAATGCTATTGAACTCATATGGGCGCAAGTATAGTTTGGCAAGTTTCTCTGAAGTTACGGGGCATCGGTAAGAGGCGAGTAATTATGGCGCATATCTGTCATAAACGTACAAATGGCGTGCGGTACTTATTTTACCAAGTAAAATTGAAAATACAAAGGTCACTGACAATACCAACGCCACTGGATAAATCAATATCAGTCAATTGACGAAGTGAGAGGGAAGAACACACGCGCGCACTTGCCAATAAGAAGTCAGCTTTCAATAAAAATAACCAATTATGTAATTCGGGGGGTGTGCTAATTATGGTTTTCGTACAACGCTGCCAGAGCTTGAAGAATCCCATAACAAATTTGGAAAAGTGCTTATCTTTTCATATTCATAAATTGAAAAAATAATGTTAATAAAAAAAAACCAAGGCAACAAGCACATTAAAAAATTAACGTTCAATCATATTGTTGATATTGTTAATAATAAAAAGTCCCTTTTCTAATTATTATCACTACATACTTAGCACTTCAGCTTTTTCATAGTTAAACGTGGCAATATCGGATGTTTTCGACTGCATTCCTTCCACGGCTTCAGATAAACTTGCCAAAGTATAAAGGGTGACGTAGCACAAAACAATGAAGCTTATAAATTGGAAGACCTACATCAATTACTGCAAAACTCTTTGTCAAAAGTGTGAAAAAATGCTGTGAATCATACGCATGAAGAACAGATGTAGCAACTGGACAATATCATGGATGGAACCGTTGAATTCATAATAATTAATGTTGGAATTGAAGATTCGTCAGATTCTAATGAAAAGGGATTTTGATTAGGTACATCATCTCTGCAAGTTTTTAACAAATCAGCCATTTTTTGGGCTACAAATCATTCTTATATGTAGAACTCACAAATTAATTAACTAAATTGAATAATCTAGGATCTTATTCTCACCCAACTACACTGCACTGTCACAGGCAAATTTATCACTTCTGAATATATTTGAATGGTAATGGTATCAGGGTACTATTGTCCTCGCTACCTGCGGTTCACTATACAGGAAGAATCTAGCGAAAGTTGCTAACTGAACACTTATTTACATGAAGAAGCGCTCACAATTCCGTCTAATTCTTTGAAGGCGAAGAAACCAACTAGAATATTGATAAGGAAAAAGAAAATTCACTTTACTCATGTGAATGGTAGTGAAAATTTGTGAAATTTTTTTATAATCTTAATTTTTGTATATTTCTTGTTATCAATGCAATCTTTATTGTTTTCCCAGGAAGCCTCATAAAAATTGCGAAAAGTTGGACCGAATTGTCTATGGCTATTCATTGTAATTTCTGTTGCCAAAACGTCCTGGAGATTCTGCCTCTACATTTCGCTACATAGAGAAGCAGATTTTTGAAGGATTCGAATCAATTTTTGGGCCACACCGGCATGAAAAAAGTCTAAGTGCCCGAGTATCAAATCCCAAATAATTATTGTCGAGATAATCCCAAAAATTGTCAAGTAATTCAAGATTGTCTCATTCTAACACGTCAGAAACTATATCAAACGTGGTAGCGACATCTAAAATCTGTCTCTTAAGTCTAAAACACGGAGATTTGTGCATTCCCAAACCCTTCGATCTCAAATTAGTCAAGAAAAATTCCGATTTTTTGAACCCGCATTTTTGCAAAAAATAATAATTTTACGAAGTTTTGCAGATAATCAATAATTGATCTCAATTTTCCATGTAATCAAAAATTCTGTAAATGTCATATCTATCGGATTTTTGGAACTTTGGGGCCACTCTTAACCATGATACAGAGTTTGGAGAATGAGGGAGATTTAATTATTTGAAAGGGCCAGTTGAGACCCCAACCAGAGCTTCATGTGTTCATCGGCCTTCATTTACTGGACTGAAAAAACAATTTCCTTATTGTATGGGTCAGGGAGTGTGTACAATATAATGAATAAATCGTAAATCCTGGTCAGGATGTTGGAATCAAATGATTAAGCCATTGTATTGTTATCGTTCCTTTATAAGCGGCAAAGTTCCAATTTAATCTGACGTTGTGAAGTCCATAAAAATTGAGTTTAAAGATTCCGTAACATACACGACCACAGGGAAAGCTGATAATAGCTCGGAGATGAAAAGTAGCACTATACTGTACGGTATCCACAACGTGAGATTTTCTCTAGTTTTTCCTGCTTGATACACTTTTTAATGTTTTCAAAGGAAGTGAAATTTTGTGCAGACCTATGTTACGTAAATACACTGTGTCCGTAAAGTATGGAACACATTAATTTTCAGCTAATCAGTCCATTTCGAGAAATAATCCTGAAACTCGTCGATTTTAGATTTTAATATACCGTATTTTGGAATATTATTCTAATATACACGGTGAATTACTTTCAAGGAATTTTTTTCAAACGGAACACCCCCCATTTTGTCTCAATTTTTGGATTACTCTATCTCAGCTGATTCCAAAAATGTATCACATGCTGCTTCCAATTGGTACAGGGTGGACAAAAATACAATAGTTTTGTGTGTGCTCCTGGAGGTTTTGATGAAAGTTCATGGTTCCAACAGGATGGTGCACCTCCACATTATGCTGTAGATGTTAGAAGGTACCTAGATGAAATTTTTCCAGCCAGGATGCTTATTCTCAACCAAGAGATGTGAGCGTTCCTAAGAGAAAATCCGCCCTTGTTCCATTGAAATTTTATACGCCGTATTCTCGGCGATTCAGCCTGAAGTTTTTGACGTTTTGTATCCCTGGCCAATCTAGCAAATTTATAGGTAATATCTTTAAATGGATCAATTTTGATGTTAAATTCTAGAAAATATTTTTCCTGAACCATTTGAGCAGTCGTATTCCAAAGTGTTTTCACACTAGCTTCAGTATAATCAGTTCCATCTCTTTTTTTTTCATGTTAAAACCATAATCTTCCAGAATTTTTGGCATAAATTGTTCAGAAGTATCCTTTTCTAACGTATAATTACGTGCGTCCAGAAACATTCTAAACTGTTCCCACGCAGACTTTTTGGTCTTCATTGTATTTCGCGGTATACTTTGCTTAATAATTGTACTCTTTATTTCATTTATTGAATTATTTCCAAATCTTGTATTATTCATGTTAATAATATTTATTTGAATTTTTGAAACAGTTTTAATAATTTTTAGACAGTTAAATAAATAAATGAACAACTTAGTTTCCTTAGAAACCACTAACAAAGATTTTATATTGAATTTTATCACAGAGTAATAGAATTTTATACACATAGATTTGATATATTTAACGTCAAAAAATTGCCGCGACAAGACAAAAAATTGCCACTTCAAATTTTTTCAGTTATCAATTTAATCTAGTGAAATAGTCAATTTAATATAAAAACTAAAATGGAGCAATCAACCTTTTCAGTCACAAATTTTCGGAAATATCGATACAATGCATTTTTTAAACGGATGACAGTATTTGAAATGAAAAATTGATACATGTATAGAAATAATTTCCCGGTGAATTCACCATATTTGAGATTTATTTCGGTTTTCGCCGGAAAATGGTGATTATAACGTCAATTTTTTCTATAAACTCAACGCATACGGTCAACAGTTACATACAGTATGTCCTATTCACGAGAGTCAATCAGTTTATTGAGATTTGATATTTAGTTCCATTCGATAATATACCAAAGAGGGTATGTAAAAGTCGACACTAAAATTATAGGGTACGGTTAAAAGCAGGTTGTGTTCAGTGTTAAAGGGGTGTTTTTATTTCGTGCGTAACATCGGTACACGTAACATTGTTGACTCATTTCTATTCCATTTAAACATTTTCTCCACATAAAGAACGTTGAATATTTATTAGTCAATCTGTTGTTTCTATAAATAGATCAACGAAATTAAATTAAAGCTTTTAAATAAATAAACTGGGTTACAAAATTGGGTGAGTAAAAAGTAGGGAAAATATGAAAATAAAAATATGAATATACTTCAGATATAAATCACGTGAAAAGGACAAGCCATCTGGTTTGGTGGTGTAGTAATTTGTCGCGGTCAGTGGAGCCAATTAAATGAGTGGAGCCCCTCGTTCTACCCTAATATGGAGTGACGCACTTTTTTTTTCGATTCTGGTGGAAATGATATACCCCTCCCATTAGAAGCATACGGCGTTTTTGTTTTATACGATCAAATTGCTTTTAATTTGAGATGAAATAGATTGACGCGTATTTTTTTTATCTAATTTCGCTATCAAATGTGACAATTTAAGTCACTCCTTGACAATAGGTAACGTCACATTTTTCATAACCTTCATATATCAGTTATCAAAAGTAGTTCTGTAAAAGCTTTAACTGTTTAAGTTTCAAAGAATGATTTATCAATTAGGTACTGTCAAAACTGACAATTATTTCATTATTTGAACTGACAATCACCTCATTATTTTAATTTAATAGTATTTTAAGATTTATAAACATTAAAAAATTATTAAGGACACAGTCATTTAGTTAGTCAATTTTCTGGGTGAATACTTCATAGTAACAATACTTCTAACACCATTTGAATCCACTTCCATATTACCATTGTAATTGAATATTTTATTAATAGTATATTACGCAACGTGTGTGGTAAGAAGCATTTTACGCACAAATGGAAAACTCTTTACGCACTAATGCGTAAAATAAAGTTTTACGCACTCGAAAATGTGTCTAAAGTACGTACTTTACACATGGTAGTAGAAAAAACAAAATCCGAAATTCATTCATACCTTACAAAATTATGATTATAACACAAGGTTAGACTTTTGTGCGATGATTGGTGAAAAATTTGTGCATGAGCGATTATTTCACAATAATATTTTGTTTACTGATGAAGCAACATTCATGAGAAACGGAGTCACCTCTTCCCAAAACTTTCGATATTGGGCTAGTGAAAACCCGGGCTACAGGATCAACTGTAATAGTCAATTTGCTAAAAAAGTTAATGTTTGGTGTGCGGTTTTACCGGATCCCGAATAATCGGATCTGGACAGCTTCGTCACATTCGACTTTGCTAATTAGAGGATGGCTAAATAAATATTTTCCTGGGCGATGGATGGGACGTTATGGACCAATATTTTTTCCGCCCCGGTCCCCCGATTTAACTGTTTCAGATTTTTTTATGGAGCTACTTAAAACAAAAAGTTCATGCAAATAATTTAAACCATAATATTGAAGACTTGAAACGAGCTATCATTGATGCCGTTAACGCAATTACCCCAAAAATGCTGCAAAAAACATACAAAATATTTAGAAAGAGAATTGAGAGATGTTTTAAAGCTGGGGGGGATATGTATTAAGTAGATGTTTTTTGTTCACTTAGTGTTTCTAACTTTATTATTTTGTATTGTTATTTTTGATCGTGATTATAATTCCTTTTAACATTATTGACAAATATTTACTGAAGAATGACAATTTGAAAATTTTTCATAAAAGTTGATGATTACTTGGTACATCGTAAACGTCACTCACAGATTAATGCATTATTTTCGAACTAAATGCAAAAATTCATACGGTTTTCATAAAGCTGGATATAAAATGAGATGGGTTTTGGAAAACTGGAGTTTTATAACACTTTATGGTGTTTCAGAACAAACAAAACTTTTTATCAGGAATAACATTTTTCAGTAAAACTAATATTAAAACATTTTTCACCTATAGGATACCCCATCCATGGACACGCTGTATATACTAAGCATAGTATTCTTTAAAGACCAATCTTGTGTGAAAAAAAGTCTGCAATAGCATGATCGAAGGGGTTTTCGTACAAGTCACGAAAGTAAGGGTCGTGAAAATCGGAAACTTAAAAACCAAAAGTATACATAACTGGAGAATTTAAATATTTCCAGCGTTGTCCATTTTTACACCGAAATTTCCAAAAAAAACATTGTAAAAGTCCAAGATTATTCTTCAAATGGCGATAACATTTTTCAACCTACCCAATAATATTTGATTGAATAATCTATCAACCTATTAACCTTTTGCCGGTCGTAGTATCTTAAGAAAAAATTTTTATCAACAAAAAAATCTGACCTGTTTCAATTTCCTCCTCCTCAGGTAAAATCGTCTGCCCACGTACAATCGGAAGGATAAATACGGCCACCACAAACAATTTCATAATTACAAACATTTTCGCACTACCAAATTCCACCAAGTTAAATTTCTCACTTAAATCACTCCAAAAAAAACCGCACAAATTTAAATTACGATCAGATTTTTTAAAGTTTTTTTATTTCAAGTCGTGTCACGAAACGGCGCGAAGTTTTCGAGTTTCCAAAAAAAAGGGTGGAAAACCTACCCCTAACGTGATACTTTCCAATACTGACGCCACGCATTCTGGCAGTTCGAGGAAGGAAACACCGACGCGGTTATAGCCGAGAAAGAGCGAAAACAGTCGATTCGTAGGGTAATCTCACCTGAAAACTACTTTAATCATCAATTTCAGGATGTGATAGTGACGGGTTGCTGCAAAACCTGAAATGTCGTAGGATTGGGTCACTGAAATGTTTTTTGATCGTTTAAGATTATATTTGTATCAAAAGATAGATTGAATATTGTTTTAATGATCACCCAGTATGGATAACTATAGTCCAAAAAAATACTCTAAAAAGACTAAAGATATACAGAGAGGCCCAAAAGTCTGGAAACGGCCGAGTAGGAGACATCCATAAAGTACGTCACACGTTAATGGGGAGGAAGGGTATCACCGAAGTGTGACATCGTGTGACAAGGGGCATGAGGGGGGTTGATAGTTTTGTGACGTCACATGTTAAAATTTTAAAATACTAAAACGCAAAACTTTAAAATTACGAACTTGATCTATATTTATTAATAATTTAGCATTCTCGCATATAACACACAAGACACATCAGAAGAAGGCGCACTCCGCATCTTCACGGATGGCTCTAAAACCAATATGGGCTCGGGATGTGGAATTTACTCCAGATCTCTGAATCTAAACATCAAATGGGCGATGGGCTGTAATGTCAGCGTTGCTCAAACAGAGCTCACTGCTATCTACATCGCCGCAAAAGAGATTACCAAAAGAAACACCACCACCAATAATGTATGGTCAATTATGAATTATACAGGGTGAAATTTTTATTTTTACAGTTATTTAACACATGTTTGTATTTGATTTTAATAAATTGAAATAAATGCTCAAAATGTTCTCCACCTAGTTGCTAGCAATAGCACAGTCTCCCATAGAACTCCTCCTTAACTTTGTTCAAAGTTTGAGGTGAAATATTCCGTATTTCTGTAGTTATCCTGTCTTTGAGGTCTACAATGCTGGTTGGTTGTGTTGCATATACTTTGCTCTTGAGATAATCCCACAGAAAAAAACGACGTGAGGTCTGGCGATCTAGCTGGCCACTCAATAGTACCTCTTCGTCCAATCCATTTATTGGGGAAGATTTCATCTAAATAAGTTCTTACCATTAAAGCATAATGGGGTGTTGCCCCGTCTTGCTGGAACCAAACATTTTCATTCGCTAAGCTAGGATCTATTGCGTTGGGATATAAGTTTGCCAACGCAGGAATAACTTCATTCCTAAGCATATTTGAATCTTTTTCAGCTGTCAAAATTCCATCTATAAATATAGGACCAATAATATGGTCGCCTATGATACCGGCCCAAACGTTCACCTTTTGAGGGTATGTGTCTCACGCAACCAGTCAGGATTCTCTGCTGGCCAATATCTACAGTTCTGTCGGTTTACCTCTCCATTCAATGTGAATGTTGATGCGTCAGAAAAAAGAATGGTACCAAGAGCTATCTCATTTCTGTTCAGCTTATTTATCAATCTTTCGCAGAAATCCATTCTACAATCTGGATCGTCTTCTGTTAAGTCCTGTACAAAAGTTAATTTGAAGGGATGAAATTTTTCTTTATGAAGTCATCTTAGAACAGTTGTATGACTAACATTATTTTCACAGGCAATTTGACGTGAACTTGAAGTTGGATGTTCTTCGACACTTAACAAAATATCCACTTTCACATCATCTTCAACGAAGTGTGGTTTTCTTTTCAATGGTTTGACATGTCCAAGTTCTCTGAATTGTGCATGAATTTTAGACACAGTACTTTGTGAAATATTAGGCAATTCGAGATTCCTGTGATTAAATAAGTTTGCCACCTCAACTTGACTTCTGCAGTTATCCCCGTACCCGATCATCATTCAAATCTCAATTCGGTGAGTCTCAGTTAAATATTTCATTGTTATGTCGACAAGGAAAGAGTGTTTTACAAAGATTTTACTTTTTCAGTATTAAACTGTCAACACATCAACAACTGACAGAATAAAAACAATCCACATTATTTACCGATTTAAAACAATCCACATTATTTACCGATTTTGTCTAATTATTGGCGTTTTTAGGCAATTTTTAGGTATTTATGATGAAATTCATGGGCATAGTAGGTTTTGTTTAGTATACAAATACGTCTAATAATTAGTTAGTTCAGAATTTTGATAAATCCATATTTAGCTAATTTAAAAAAGTACCAATATTTCAAGTGTAATAAATTATTAATTTTAAAATTTCACACTGTATAATTCATAATTGACCATACATTATTTAGTTTGTTGGAATCGGTCCATTAGGAGGATTTTAAAAATTTGCAAATATACAGGGTGTTTCATTAAAAAAAAAACAACACCGACTATGGCATACTTGCGTGAATCACCCTGTACATTTAAATTTATGTTTACATAACGCACAACTCAATTCAAAAGTCGACGTGTCTCGGCATGTTTTATAATTTTCTAAAATGATGACATGAAGAATTTTATTCCATAAGTGGTTTCCACACTGTATATTAATTAATAATTATTATTCTGCGATATCTAATACACATTTTATTTTATATTTTATCGGGGGATGAAATCACACACAAAATATTTTGTAGGTTATTGTCTCTTCAAAACACATCGACAGTATTAATTATGTCAAATTCTAATAAGCCAGTAGCGTGGTAAGAGGGTTTCGTAAACTTTTATTGTTCCATATTTTTGAAACACCTTGTATTTAGACCTAAAGAGTTTTGTATGCAATTGGTTATCAAATTTTCTACATAAAAGGTATTCTTCGTTGATTTCGATAGATTTTCAAGGTTTTTTTACTTTTTATTAAGGTAAGACACTTTTTCAAGTTGTTTTTTCTTTAATAAATTTATATCACCTACTTGAAGATCACTTACAAATAATTTAAACACAAACGTTTCTTATGAATTTGTAGTTTATAATTATTTAAGGGAAGATGGAGTGTTAGGAAAATATTTACGACTACAACAAAATTTTATTGCTTAAAAACATTACAACATAAAAAAGTGTCTTACTGCAATAAACAGTTAAAAATATTGAAAATGGAGTGTTCTATCCAGTTCAACAAAAAATACCTGTTATGCAGAAAATTTGATGAAAAATTGCAGACAAAGGTCTTTAGCTCTCAAAAATATGGTAAAATAGAAATTTACGAAATCCTTGTACTACGCCATTGGCTCATTAGAATTTTATATAATTAATACTGTCGATGTGTTTTGAAGAGACAATAACCTACAACAAATTTTGAATTTGTTCTTTCATCCCCAGAGAAGATATAAAATAAAATATGTATTTCTCCTGCACCTTTAACATCCTTTATCTCACAAACTTAGAAGGTTGGAAGAAAGTTGCATTTGGATATTTTAAATATTTCTTGACGATCTATGCCTCTGATTCACGATAATCATTTACGGTACACCCCATATACTTGCCTGTTTTTCTTTTAAATAACTCCGGTATAAAATCTTATCACCGAGTCCCCCCACATGCTTGTAATAATTGCGGGAAATTTGTCACTTTTCAATTTTTGGAGAAAATTCCGGAAATAATTCATTAGGAAAATAGCAAATTATGATTTATCATTATAAATTCAATAATTCCAATGAATTAAGGATAATTTCAGGACACCTTCACCTTCAATTTATAGAAATTGCAATTAAAATAAATTATCGATTTGAAAAATACAAAGCAAAATCAGTGGAAATTGTTCAGCTTTAATAAGAAAAAATCGTTCGGTATCTCAGTCGTAAGTGTGTATCACACAGAAGGAAAAAAAATATAACGTAGACGTTTTCGAAACCCAATTAAGGCAAAAGGCAAATTAACTTGAACTTCAAGTCGACTGAACAGTGGAAACGAAAACGTCTTAATTATTCCAAATGGTATCCCAGATTAACAATCTCTAGCTCTAAGATTGAAATAAAATCACAACGATCGTCGAGAGGTTTGGAATTGAAGGGTCGAGGAAAGGAAGTGAAGTGGGGTCTATTTAAACAAAACTAACCTCTAATTCGGATAATTAACAATATATTATCAAAAGGAGTAGTTTACTGAAGGAATTTCTCAAATATTTTTGGAATCATACCAGCATTAAATAGCTAAATAAACAGAAAGATATTTATAGGCTGGGCAAGAATTTAATAGCTTGGGAAGGTATTATTTTATTTTTAGTAGACTTCAATATTTTTTTACTTCCCTCCTTTGCTCTCAGGTCCCTCGCAAAAAACCTTCGTTGATTTAACACTTAATTGTTGAAGTACGATGGATAATTATACGCTTTTTCAGAAATTCACCATTGTATTGACAATTCGTAGAAAATTATTACAATGGCATCTAATCCATAACAACGGTTAATAAGTACATTATTTCTTTTTTCATATGGATATATAGAGAAACTTTTAGATGTTCTGTCATCAAAGATAATTCATTCAGAAATAAATAATGTTATTAAAGAAGAAAATGCACAACTTATTTAGCCAAGCAGGTTAGGTTCTATGTGAGTGGTGCCTCCTCGCCACCTCCACTGCGACCTTCGTTATGTCTATTGTGGCTCACTCCTAGGGATCACAATTCACCAAGTCCATGGATGTATTTGGTGATAATTTTTTGGAGTCGTTCGGCTCTAGGGTACTAAAACCGAATATATTATACCTTACCCTGAGCAAGGCTGAGCATAAGCATTGTATGTGCTCCGCAGTTTCGTCACAGAACCTACAGTCCGAGGTCTGAACCAGACTTATCTTCTTTAGGTGGTAATTTAGTCTACAATGACCTGTAAGCAGTCCCGTCAGAATGCGTAGGTTTGTTCTGCTCCATTCCAGGATATGCTTATTTTTTTACTCGAAGGGTAGTAAATGAACGCCTTCGAGTGAGAGAGCGCCGGTATGTCTGCCCAGTAAGTTTCTTTTTTTTATATAGATATATAGAGAAACTTTTAGATGTTCTGTCATCAAAGATAATTTATTCAGAAATAAATAATGTTATTAAAGAAGAAAGTGCACAACTTATTTAGCCAAGCAAGTCTGTTAAGAATTCTCTTGAATTCTTAACATCGGCTTTTTTGTTAATGATGAAAACACTAACTAAAGTTTATTTACGATAAAAAGACCATGATGTTGCAAAACAAAATATTGTGATGTTGCCAAGCTGTAGTCGTTTTCTTCACTTAAACATTCAAAACATCAAATCATTCACATTCAAATATGTAAAAATAATAATAATCAATAATAATGAATACAAATAGAAAATACTATTACCTACGTCTCTTACAGCAGTGAGCGGGAGAAGTGGGCCCCATTTCGGCATTCTCGTTCAAAATAGCTCAACAAAGATGTTACCATCTCTTGGCATTTACTGTTCAGCTGCTTCGGCATTTTATTAACTACACACTGCAGATTTGCCTAAATAATTGGTTATGAAAATGATGATGTTTTTTTAATCTCAAAGAAACAATGTCATTTAAAAGCACCAAAAAAGACTTGTGAATATTAGACGATGATCGAATGTCAGAAAACGCCAAAACAAACTGGGGAATTTTACCAGTTGATCTGACAACGTCTGTAAGTTTTGCTAACCCGTGAGCTGTAAATTGCCCTGGCTGTTGAGGATAAATTGTATTTACGGTTGGTAAATTAATATTTATTCTGATAAGCAGGAAACTAACTAAAATGATATCATCGTCTTTTTATCGTAAAAATTCTAAAGCTATCATACTCAACTAAAATATACTGTCGAATTATGTGGAATGTCCTATTCTGCTCTACCAGGTGCGAATTTCTCCGAAAGTTTCTCTCTTTACCTTGTGCTTTCCAGCCTCAATGATACACCTTCCTAGACAGTTAAGCCTATAAATCCCCCATTGGGTGAGTCTGCGGCAAGTTTGGAGGATTATCGTTTTGGGAACAGAAGGTTGTGTCGAAACTAGTTTTGAATATCTTTTGAGACAAGGATTTTATCCGCAAATGTTGCTTCATGTTTGTATTTAGCAGTGTCATGGCAATCCCCCACGGTGTCCCTATAAAATCCAACTTTTCTCTTCAATTCAGAATTATTCAAAGTAAAATACTTTTTGTCAACTCAAATGATCATAATTTCATTAGCAAAGTGTACCTGCCTCAGTTATATTGTTCTATGCCTCAGTTGCCCACAGCATTTCGGTATACGAAGGAGTTGCGCTTGAGAGTATTTGGGAAACTTACGTCTCTAAAAAAAACCACCTCCTCTTTTCTCAGAAATCGGATAAGACAGCCTGGGGCAGGCCACAAGATAAGAAGTTCGTTACGGAGTTGAGCAACAAGAAGGAATGGGATTAAATTACCATTATCAGACTTGGAAAGAATATCATTCAATGGTACACAGACGGCTCAAAAGCACCAGAAGAAACTGGGATAGAACCAGGAACCAAACACTCGGAAAGCTTGTGAAAAACTCCAATTATCTTTCAAGCGGAAATTCACGCCATAAGAAAGTGCGCCCAGTTCAACATTGATAAAGGATACAGAGGACAAAGGATTATCATAATGTCGGATAGTCAACCAGTCATTAAAGCACTGAGCTCTTGTGTAATCAGTCCCAAAATGGTGTGGATATGCCTAGACAAATTCAATGAACTAGGCGAGAATAACATAGTCATCCTACTATGGATTCCAGGACACATTGGAATAGAAGGAAATGAAATGGCAGATGGACTAGCAAGGAGGGGGACTGAAATACCTTTCTGGGAGCCTGAGCCCTTTTGCAGAATCGGCCCCAATGTAATATCGGAAGAAATAGAAAAAGCCGAGTAAAAGAGAAGATTTGACCATTGGAAAGATCTAGTAGAGCTTGGACAATCAAAGATTCTTCTGTGTAACTACAACCTGTTGAAATCAAATGAATGCATACATCGAAGTAAAACTGGGCTGAGAGTTTCAACAGGGTTCCTAACGGAACATTGTCGCCTGAATGGGCAACTGAAAAAGCTCAGAATAGTGGAGGAAGGGGGATGTTTTTTAAATTGTTACCTCACAAAAATGCATCCTAAATGTTATTGTCAGATGGTCAGTTCCGGACTCACCCCCTGCGGGGCCCGGGACAAAATCATTAATCTGCCGCTGCAGGTGGTTAACGACATTCTTGAAGACTGTTTAATCAACTCGAAGGTGTTTGGAGCGGCAAAAATTGAAACTCTAATATCAATTGGTTCTAGGGATAAAACACGAATGGAGCAAAAATTATTATATTAAATAATGATCATCCTCACCGAGAACCACAGTAAGCAAAATTGAGAAAATTTACAGAATCGTAAGTAGAAAAGGTATATCTGGTTCTCCCCTTCCTTTCAAACAATCCCCATACTATTTCACGGCCAATAACGTTAGACAATGAGGTGGATCATCAACAGTTGTTCTTAAAACACTAAGAAAGGAGCAGAGGCAAGTCAACTTAGTGCAAGACATAAAGGAAGAAGATTTTGATAGACGAATTGAATTTTGTGAAATTATAATAAACAAAATGAAAGTTCTGACGTTTCTGACGAAGCAACATTCCTTCTTAACGGTCATGTGGATAATTGGATTGTAGGGTATTGGCCTACAGAAAATCGTCACTGGATGTAGGAGTACCGTACTCAATACACATAGAAACTAAGTTTTTGGGTGGAAATAATAAATAATACGTTTATATGGCATGGTTTTTGTAAAAACTTAATAAGGTCCCAGATAATCGGAATATAGGCAAAACTCTTTGCTTCCCGAATTAAACTGGTTGATTCCAAACAGAAATGGAGAAATGATGGAGCACCAACGCGTCTTGGTGAGAAACTACTTGAACAACGTGTTACCAAATCAATGAATATGTCGAAAAGGAGCAGCTGAGTGGTCACCGAGGTCTTCTGATTCAACTCCTTTCGATTTATTTTTATGGGAAAGCGAATATGAATAGGCACCAAGTGAACGTTCGAGAAAATTTCACTGCGTCAAAAATGAAAAACTAATCAACGCGTTCACGAAATAATGAATTTATACCTTTCACTCTGTATAAAAATGGCAAGAGGCACGGTTTTTCCGTTTTGTCCACCCTGTACCAAATTAAATCAACCTGTTATGCATTTTTGTATTTCGGAATTAGCTCAGAAAAAAAGATAATTTATGAAAATCTCAAGTCCGGAAACTGCACACAGAATTTGTAAGAAATTCCATTCCTCTCAAAATACAAAAAAGTTATTCATTTTTCGTTTACACACTAACGGTAACTCAAATGAAAAATTACATTTAAATTAGTTTCCATTTTTTATGAGCTTGAAACAATAACGCTGCACTCGACCGGAAGTAATTACGTCAACGAAAAATGAAAAACTCCCGAAGTATAATTAATTTCTTCTAAATATTTTCCTTTTCCTTCGTTCGGCATCGGAAAACGGTTCTACTTGAGCGCAATTCTTTTTTCAATTAATGTATATATTTGATTTCCATCACTTTGCCCTGCCATTTAGCTTTCTATCGA
>CAJUYG010000978.1:0-28935 GCA_910591675.1 Galerucella calmariensis | reverse complement strand
TTTTTTAACAATGGAATCCCAAGTACAATTTTTAAATCCTTTTATGTGGAATTTTTATATCTAAAATTGTTCACAAAATGTATAATGAATAGTTGGAATGTTCCAAAACGTTTTCGGGATGCGAAAATATTCCGAATACCAGGGGTGTGCAATATTCTATTTATTTTTTTTAATAGTTATTCGTTACTATATCTTGTTTTTAAACTAGGAGGAGTATTCAAGAACAACCCAAGGACACCACTGAACCTTACCAGATTCAAGAGGCAATCAGTCATTAAAGCACCGAGCTCTTGTGTAATCAGTTTCAAAATGGTGTGGAACTGCCTAAACCAATATTGAAAGAAATAGGTTAGGAAAAGATATCTGACCATTGGAATGATCTAGTGGGGCTCAAACAATCAAATATTCTTCTGGTTGACCAGCCTGTTGAGATTAAATGAATGCATGAGGCATGGAAAAAGAAACCTTTATTCACATAGTTTTTAACTGCACAGCAATTCTTAGTGCACAGCACCTAGGAGATTACTGGATAGAAGATGGGTATTTACCTGAATTGAAGCCTGCAGATATTTTCAAACTTCTCCGGGAAATAGGACTAAATAAACAACTCGTTTCTGAGACTTTTCTCAGAAACTAAATAAAAGAAAGAGGGCACAATGGAACTTTTAGGTATCAGTGAATGTCACCCCAAAATACATACATACATAATAGATTTGGAGTGTGTGACGAAGTGGTCAGACTTTTCAAATTAATTGACAATTGTGTGGAATATGTATTGTACTGCTAGCAGTAGTGGTAGCCAATGAGGTGTCAATGCATGTTGAAATATCTATTCATCATTGGCAACAGGTCATGGCAAAAGTAGTAACCAAAGGTTATATGATTGTGAAACAATGTATGGTTATTATATTCGATTCGATTAATTCATGGCGCAGTTTTGAAGATTCAGTGGAAACTTTCAAAAAAACTAGATCCGGCACTAGCAGTCTGGTAAGGAATTCAGAAAATATTTTAAATTGGCAACATCGCGGCCATACCGAGTTAAAGGTCCAATGTCATTGAGGACGGAGCTAAAAATCGTTTGATGTTCTACCGGGATTCGTTTATGTTTTCTTTATAATCTGTGGTGATGTGTTAGAAGGACATTAACAATCGATGACGCACACCAGAAAGGTTATTATTAAGAACTCTACTGCCTAGTGCTACCATAAATAAAGTGTGACCTCTATAAGCGTTAAATGTCACTAAAACTGACGTCTAATGTCCATCGGATCAAAATATTAGGTTAGTTCCAACCAGCAATTCTGTTATCTACGTAACCAGTAATTGAACTATTTAATACGCATGCGTCAGAGAAACTAGTAAAATTACTGGTAATCTATTACCAAATGGCTGGAACGTATTTTGAACTAGTTTAGTAGTTATTAGGGATGCTGCTGTAGATACTTTGCCATAAACAATTGATTTTAATATCATTTAGAATATATTTTATTGTATTAACATCAATCATAAAATGAAAGTATGAAAACAAGACATTTTATTTGTAGTTATAGAGCCTTCAGGCTTGAAAATACATAGAAATGAATACAACGAACTTATAAAAACCAAAATGCACACTTTCAACCTAAAAATATCCAATTAGTGAAACTTAATACTAATAATATCACCTATATAAAAATATCACAATAATAGAAGTATTTATGTAACCTTGATAATAGGGAACTTGCCCATTTTTTTTTATATTACCAAAATGTGTGTTTATACATGAAAACACAATATACCAAATACCAGCCCTTAAATCGCAATACTTATTTCACAATAAATAATTAAAGTTGCAATCGCCACCGGTTATATTCAAACGAAGCAGAATGCGCGGCAGCGGCTGTGACGTCACACCGCACCCCGTGCATCGGTAACCATAGAAAGCACCCGGCAGGCACGAGTTTGACAGCCATTGAATCATTTCTTATTGATTTTTCATCGAATTCGAATCATTAGCGTCATTTTCTCAGTTTTTAAGTGTTGTTTGAATTGTCAGTTCACGATCGCCTGACTCGAAAAGTGCGGTCTGACGTCACAACCAATTTTAAGAGCAGTTCAAATTATTCAAATTTTAACCCTTCATTTCTCAGGTAATTTAATCGTTATTGGAATTTTTCCTTTTCTACGAAGTTCCTTATGATAATATCTTACGATTTGAATTGTTTTTAAATGATTTTATTTTTTTGGCAAGTTCCCTATTATGTAGGTAAATGGCAAAATTATAATATGTATGTTCTATTTCGGCCATTTTTCATTTATATCATAAGTAGAAACACTTTAGCAGAATATAAAGTGGTTTCGGACTCCATTCTTCACTTTTATATTTTATCAACGACTACACAAAGAAACAGTCAGTAAGAAACGGTGCAAACTATTTTCAAAACAGTTCAAAAACTAAAAACTCACTTTCATATCCTATTTACACATTCCATAAAAAACAAATTTGAAAGTTCAAGATACAGATGATGCCATTGCGCATGTTTCTTAATTTCAGAACTGTCGATACTCGCTATCAAGCAAGAATCGTTTGAACGGTAATTTTGCTGGTCCACAAACGGGATAGAACAGAGAACTGATAGTAATCGAGAGTTCCGAACCAGTAATTTCAGGTGGTTGGAACGATTTTTTTCAACTGCGCATGTGTATTAGTAATATTACTGTAAATTACTGGTGGTTGGAACGAACCTATTATTATTGTTCGATGACAAAAAATCACTTGGAAAAGTGATTTAAAAAAGAAATAAAGTAACAAGTTTTGTAAAGTAATTCATGAAACTCAAACTTGCCCCCGTATGAAGAGTTGATCAAATGAATGTGAGAAAGCCTTAATTTTATTCTGAGTAATGTTATACTGCAGATACATTAGATTGAATAAATCAGTACATTGTGTAATGAAATATGTGATGAATATTCACTCTTACATTAACTCCAGACAAATTCGGAGTGCTTAAAGTAGGATGCAAATTTGTCGTTTCACGCCCGTAAGTAGCAGCTATGAATTTATTAATGAGTTTTTCCAGTATTTAAGTCGCTTTTCATAGAGAATTTTGTTTTGAAGAATTTTTTAATAAAGACAATTACAAGTGTCTGAATCACGTTCAATTTCCAGACCACTGGTTTATTATTCATCTAATATCCAAAAGTTGATAATAGTATATTACACACCAAGGTGGTGACGACTATTAATATTGACCGAGCGGAATAAGGTGCTAGGTTTATAAATGTCTTCAACACCCCATGGTGTATATACAATTTTTTCCACTACTAGCCAAATAAGCGTGACGATAGATTTTGAAATACTCTTCCGTCATGTAAGTACACATTAACTATCTACGAAAAAACCTCTATTCCGGTAATAAACTTAAGTTTAACGAAGTTTGAAGCCATTTTACTATTATTCTTCAAATAGTGCGCGACAACAGCTCGCAGGTGTCATGGCGTCGGCTCTGACGTCACGCCTAGGTAAACATGTCATTGTGTCTATGCGTAGCGAAGAAAGTAAACAAAACATTAAATAAATTCGTGTCATAAAAATGAATTTCAAAGTTTATAAGTGGTGTGCAGTACCGCAGTGTAAAAACACATCAATAAGAACACCCAACAAAGTATTTGTACATGTTCCAAACAAGAAAATGATAGATAAGAGATGTGGTTGAAGCTCGCAAGGCGAAACCCGAACGACGTAGTCACGAATTGGCCACTTTATTTCTGTGAAGACCACTTGTGAGTATGTTATCCTATTATATTTATATTTCTCAAACTTAAAACGTTTGTTTGACGTGGAAAGTTGGAATATTTAGGCTATGAAATATCTAATTTATTGAGGTTATGTTTGTTTCGGTCTTGTCTATAATTCTTATTATCAATTCCAATGGTTTAGTTTTCTTTGTGCAGTTGCCAGATGATATGGAAAATTATATGCAGTATCATGTGATGGGGTCAGTATCACAAGTACGTATGAAACCAGGATGTATGCCCCATAAATTTATATGCCAACCTATGAAAGTTAAATAAACTCGCATGAGCTTAAAACTAGTTTGATTATATCTAAGTTGGTTGTATCTAGGAAGAAGATAAATACAAAATTCACCTACAAGGAAGTTTTCACGTTTCTAAACTCAGATGAGCAAAATTCTTGATTTGTTGCGAGGAAATCGCCCAACATCATTATATCAATCCTGGGCAAATTTGAGCTATTTGCCTTAACAAAGCTTGTTATAGTAGAGTGGAGACGATAAATCACACGTAAAATAATAAAAGATCAATCCAAATGCGTAATCAGTAGTATTCACAACAACAAAACACAGAAAATGAGTGTATTGAGTATTGACTGACAGCGGTGTTTACCTAAGCGTGACGTCATGCGCTGTGATTGGTGTTTCAGTCAAAATGGCCGATTGCAGTATTTTTATGTTTTATTTTATTGAAAATGTTAATAATCTGAATTTTTTAAATAAAACTAAAGCAGTGTTTTGAATTCTTTTGATATGAACTTTCCCCTAAAACCATTATATCGACGATTTTTTGATACTGTCGTCATGCCTATTTAAGACAAAAATTAAAAATAATTCACAAACGCACCACGAGAAGTGTTTACTCCATCGTCTGACTGACAAGTACACTTAGTCTAGGAGGAATCGGCGCATGAGTACCGAAAACTATTCCATCTCAATTTTTTATGCGATCCTCTTCAAATTGCCCTACTGATGATATAAATGCATGTTGCCATGGGGTAACCCGGTGCCATATTGTTTAAACCGAAATTGTTCAAACAATTGCAAGGAATGTTATTTTTCAACCGGACCAATTTTTTTAAGTTTCTTATTAAAAAACCAATAAGAAAGGTCCCATGACTTTTCACGATAAAGTTGATATTTCCAAAGATTTAAATTTCTTAAGGTTCGAAAAATCTCAAATTTGGGTACATTCGACCCATGAAAAATACGGGGTGTTTTTAAATGACACCTACAACGTTTGCATGTAGATACCTCACGTAAAATTTGACAAAATGATATAAGGACTAAGGGGTCCAGCCTCTTTACTTTTCGAATTACAGGGTGTTAATGTTTGAAAAAACTGAATGTTTTAATTCGATAACTTTAAAATTGATCAATAAATTGATTTGACATTTGGCAGGTTCTTTTTAAATGTAAATGAGCATATTTTGGTGTAAAAATATTTTTCAATTTTTGATCCAGTGGTGTACCTTTCCCCTCCCATATTTTTCGCTACTGACATTTGAAGCAATTTTTATTGAATTCCTCAATCCCTCGAGGGTTTTAACGTGAAAAACAAATAAACTTTACGTATAAAAAAAATTCGTATTTTTCAAGATATTTAATGATTCCATGAAGTTTGCAAGATCACTTTTTAATAATTTATAAAAAAAAATATTGTATTTTTTTCAAAAACTACCAAGTAGGTTCTTATGGTTGGAATATGTAACAGCAACTAATTAATGAAACAGCAATTCATCTTAAACATTCGGAGAAGATTGTTGAGAATATTTGTCCCGACTAGTGTTTTTATTTGAAAAAAAAAAAAAATATAGAAAGAATCCATGCAGCTACAGCAATTATTTTCGGCAATCGCCAGTCTTTCCAAGGTATGCGATTTTCAATGAGAAAACGTTGCAAACTGTGTATAAATGTAAATGGACAAAGTTTTGGACATCTTGTGTAATTTGTTGACTGCTTAATTCTTGTGTTAATAAAATCACAAGTTTGTACAAGTATTTTCAATAATCTTCTCCGAATGTTTTAGATGAATCGCTGTTTCATAAATTAGTTCCTTTTACATATTATTCCAACCATTAGTACTTGGTAGTTATTGAAAAAAATACAAGAACTTTTTTTTTTAAATCAATTATTAAGAAGTGATCTTGTGGACCTCATGAAATCATGAAATATCTTGAAAACAACAAATTTTTTGATACGTAAAGGTTATTCGTTTTTCACGAGAAAACCATTGAGGAAGACAAAATTGAATGAAAATTGCTTCAAATGTCAGTGGCGTAAAAAATGGGAGGGGAAGGGTAACAAAGTCTTCCAAATATACACCACTGGATCAAAAATTGAAGAATATTTTTCCATCAACATATGCCCTTTTACATTTAAAAAGGACCTGCCAAATGTCAAATCAATTTATTTATAAATTTTTTTTTTTTTTGCTTGGACTCACGTCATTCAGCCAGATTCATTCATTCATTCAGTTATCGAATTAAAATAGTCAATTTTTCAAAACTTCAACACCCTTTAATTCGAAAAGTAAAGAGGCTGGACCCCTCAATCCTTATTACATTTTGTCCAATTTCACGAGAGGTATCTATATGCAAACGTTGTAGGTGTCATTTGAAAACACCCTGTCGAAAGTACCCAAATTTGAGATTTTTCGAACCTTAAAAAATTCATTACTTTGGAAATATCAACTTTATCGTGAAAAGTCATAAAACCTTTTTTAATGGTATTTCAATAAAGAATATAAAAAAAGTTTGTCCGGTTAGAAAATAACTATTCCTTGCAATTGTTTAAGCAATTTCGGTTTAAACAATATGGCATCGGGTTGCCCCATGGCAACATGCATTTATATTATCACTAGGGCAATTTGAAGATGATGGCATGAAAAAATTAAGGTGGAATAGTTTTCGCCGATTCCTCCTAGACTAACTGTCCGTTTTCGATATATTATGAACGTACTCGTTATGTCATCAGAAATTTTTGGTTGAGCGGGAATTTCAAACTAATGGCATTTTCACTCAAATAATTTCATCTTGATAGGTAATTTCAAGCAGAAAATATGTTAAAGACAATCTCCTGGGTATATAAAATTATTTTGCACAAGTTTTTGTTGAGCTACTATACCTGAGTTCTCAAAATATTTGAATTCGTCCATTATTGAGTGATACTTGAATGATACTTCATCTGCTGAGCTGAGATAAGCTGATCTGAGCAGGAATTTTGCTATACCTATAGCTATACCAAGGAAGACTCAATAATCCTATCCGGGATCAACGAACCTTTTTGTTGCCCTTTCCGCTACATCCCCGGAGAAAATGCTGAAAGCGCGGAAATAATCGAGAAAGGATTCAAATGATATTTTGAGGGTCTTTAGTGCGACCTATCGGCAAGCATCATTATTTATGTGGAAGGTTCAGAGCAAAAATGTGTCTAATTATATAATTGCGACCATTTATATATAGAATTCGAATTATGGGAAAGGAAAACCCATAAATTTTTGGTCATTCCAGACAAAATGAGTTAGGTCGTCGGTAAAAATGATTAATATGTTTGAATTGGGACTGGCGGATATATAATATATGGAGAAAAGCTACGTTTACAGAACCGGATGCAGAATTAAAACTGATTTATTACATTCACATACTCAGGTGAACTCTTCGTTCTATTACAAGCACTTCTATCCCTAACAAATGAACTTAAATTTCTTGCCATATACGCTTAGATTCATTTGCATCTACAGGGTGTTTCAAGAAAAGGTGACCTTGTCTCTAGGATAAGTAGGAAACTGGAAATAGCTATTTATGTACCTACTTCACGCACCTACTTCACGCACAAATGTCATACAAAAATTTATCTACGACCACATAAAGGAAAAATAAAAAAAAAATGTTTACTGTAGTTTACTGTATTCACTTATGTCAATGTTCATATTCAAATTAATCATCCACTTTAACATTTAATAATGTGACCATAAAGTAGTTGATTTCCATTGCATTGACTTTTCAGAAAAATATGCTATTAGAACATTTTCGGAGTAATTCTTGACTTTTCTATTGTTACACCAACCTAAAAAAGCAGTATAAGATCCCGTGTTTTTTTGTGATTAAAATTTTGAATATAACAGAAAATATTTTTCACTATGTCTGACACTTCTGTCAAACTTACTGTCAGCACAAAAGTTTATGCAACAAACGACGTAATTCAAGACAACTACATACTAATTACGTAGCTCTGTGCTCTAATGCAAGAGGCCCTCAATACCATAGAACAATGGTGCGAGGACCATTCACTGTCAATAAATCCAAAGAAGACAGAAATGGTACTATTCACGAAAAAAAGGAAGCTTGCAAAACATCAAGTGTCAAAGCTACTAAATACCGAACTTAAGTTCTCATCAGAGGTGAAATATCCAGGTGTCACATTTGAAAGTAAGTTAACATGGAACTCTCATCTAGAAAACAGAGTAAAAAAAGCATACATTTCTTATGAACAGTGTCGCAGAACCATCGGCCGTACCTGGAGAATGTCACCCAGGGTTACTGCCTGGATCTACACTGCCATCATCAGACCTATGCTAACGTACGGCGCGATTGCCTGGGGAGTCAAAGCAAACCAGCTGACAGTCGTCCGTAAACTAAATCAAATTCAGAGAACAGCATGCCTCAGTACAACAGGAGGCATGAGAACCACACCAACCAGAGCGATGGAGGTGATCCTTGGTCTCACTCCCCTTGACATACACATCAAGGAGGTTATTTTGATGACCATGACACGTTTACGCTCTACCGGTATACAACCTGACGTAGGACCTGATAGATTGAGACATAACCTATGGCGTGAGGCACTCAATGAGGTCCTACTGCTGCAGGCAAATACGGACGCAATCTCACCAAAATATGCCTTTCACAGGCCCTACAAGGTAATCATTGAATATAACACACAGGACACATCAGAAGAAGGCGTACTTCGCATCTTTACGGATAGCTCTAAAACCAATATGGGCTCAGGATGTGAAATTTACTCCAGATCTCTGAATCTAAACATCAAATGGGCGATGAGCTGTAATGTCAGCGTTGTCCAAACAGATCTCACTGCTATCACATCTCCGCAAAAGAGATTACCAAAAGAAACACCACAGGTAATAAAATTCACATCCTCGCGGATAGTATACAAGCACTACTAGCCCTGAACAGACCACGTATCACATCAGGCCTAGTACTGGAGTGTAACCTGGCTGGATCAAGGGCCACAGTAAATCGACTCACTTGCCGACTCACTAGCCAGGGAAGCAGCCTCCCAAAAACTCTTGGGACCTGGCACTTTTATTGGTCTGTCGGCGTCGGCTATGATTGACCTAATAAAGGAATACTCCCTTGATAAGTTTGAGGGTAGATGGGACGATGCAGGCTTGCCAAGGAACTGCTGCAGTATCCGGACAGCAAAGTAACCAAAAAATACGTGACTATGAACAGACAGAACCTTCGGACAGGCCACGGGTATTCTGACCGGTCACTGCCACCTACGAAAACACCTCTACAGACTGGGTCTGTCTCACACTCTGTAGGGGATGTGAACAGTAAGATGAGACTGTCGAACACATTCTTTGTCTCAATTTAGGTTTTCTGTATTCGGCGAGTACAGGCTAACACCAGCATAAGGGAGCTTACTTCCGGAGACGTTATCGCCCACTTCAAACAAGTAGGCTGGATGACGAGCAAGAAGGAAGTCTGAACCTCAGAAAGATGCACAATGGGTCAATTGTGACCTAAGTGCTGTGGGCTTACCCACCCTTCAAATTCTTACAGATAAAGATACAGATACGTAGCTGGAGAAGAGTGTTAAAATGAAAACCCCATTTAAAAAGAATTGGTCATTTACGCCCGCTTTTGAGTGTTATAATGGAAGTTCTATATAAAAAGCGTTGTTCATTTACGCACGCTTTTTAACGTATGTATAATGTATGATTTCTCACACTTTTTTTTGGTTCATGAATGCCTAATTTTAAAGGTGGTGGTAGATAAAAAATTATATATTCCGAAAACAGTACACAGTATTCAGTTTTACCAAGACTAACTTTTTGGTGGATAATTGGGTGATTTTTAAGTTCACTTGAAATTTTCATTGATAAATCTAACCTTGAGAAAGTTATGCTTAATACTTCTTGGTACGATCTGTGTAACTAGCGCTCTCTATGAGAGTAATTTCCTATCTTTTCATAATGGAAAAGATCCTCAACTCTCCTGATAGTGTTTGAAGTGCGAAAAGTCACATCTCGTTTATCTTTTGTTTCTTAATCGTCACATCCAAGTGTATCTATCTTTTGTAATTTATATTCACTCGTTTCACTCGTTTCATAAGGCACGCGATCTGTTCCGCTCCCTTCGTGCCTCAGAAAACTCATGACGAAAAAAACGATTTTGACACTTATTATACGAGTACTATTTTTCACTACTAGCTGTAAAGTTGAATAATTGCTTCTTCCAGCCAACTGGGAAGTTAAGTTTCTCTATTGGTGGTTAATAATTTTTTTCTATTATTAACCTAGGTTAATAATGGACACATTCAAATATTTTGAGAATTTAGGATTAGTAGTTCAACAAAAACTTGTGCAACATAATTTTGTATAGGTACCCAGGCGATTGTCTTTAACATATTTTCTGCTTTGAATTACCTATCAAAATAAAATTATTTGAATAAAAATGTCATATGTTTAAAATTCGCGCTCAACCAAAAATGAATGATGACATAACGAGTACGTCCATAATATATCGAAAACTGACAGTGTACTTGTCAGTCAGACGACGGAGTAAACGCTTCTTGTGGTGCGTTTGTGAATTTTTGTCTTAAATTTGACTAGTAGTGGAAAAAATTGTATATACACCATGGTGTTGAAGATATTCATTATCCTTGCACCTTATTCCGCTCGGAGCAAAGCCCCTCGCGAAATAATCTTGGTGCTTGGTCAAAAATAATAGTCATCACCACCTTGGTGTATGATATACTATTATATTATTATGTAGATGTGGAACTTAGTTGATATTAACTACTTCATTTGCCATTAATTGTTGTAGTTTTTTAATTAAAAATCTTTTGTTGTTACTGTGATAAAGATACATATAACAGAGACTTCTGTGACCAATGAACTTTTAGTCGATAATAACGTGATCATTTTTTATCGGTCCTAGATAAAACAAACAATCAAATTTCGATGCGCAATCAAAGTTTCAAAAACACCTGGTCGAAATCAAAGGGAAAAATAATGGCAAAGAACATTTCAATGCTGGCTTTTGATACAATCGCAAAAACCGACCTGTGTTGCACAATAGGAAGCTTGTTCATTTCGAATAAACAGTAGCCATCATTTTCGCGGAAATCGCAATTCGATTATGACACGAATTCTGAATTTCAGATTTCATCCGGACCTCTTTTGTTTTGTGGATTCCAATATTCTTTCTAAAAGTATACGAATGTATTATGCAATCTGCAATAAAATAGATAGTTTCAAAAAATTACAGGTAGGTACTTTTTTTAAGTTAGGTAATATATAGTTTCCTGTAAAATTGTAATATTTAATAAGGCGCGTTACCAATAGATATAGCAGAATAATAATAATTTTGACGCTACATTAGTTTTGATTAATATTTTTCAAAAACAGTGATCGTTTAACCAAGAAGCAACAACTACTTCCCGGGCTATAGGCCCCGACAGCTATTGCATTACACTTCAAAGTCAAACGGGGTTGATATAAGTATCTACAAGATATTTAACACCAACCATTCTGGTTTGCAATTAGAAGGGACAACATAACTAATAGACTGCGTAAAGTGAGTTTGTTAAGTTTTTGGCTTGGTTTTTGGGAAGTATATACTGACATTTGAATATTAAAAATATATATTTGTACCTACGGTTGTAGTTTACCAAGTTACTGATTAATTAAGAAATTTATTGTAATCTTGCTATAATTTTTGAATAAAAGGAAGCCCTGGACCTGGCATAAGTGACTTTTATCTACGACCACCTTTAAAATTTTATCTACGATCACCTTTAAAATTAGACATTTACGAACCAAAAAAAATGTGTGAGATCATACATTATCCATACGTTGAAAAGCGTGCGTAAATGAACAACGCTTTTATATGGAACTTTCATTATAACACCCAAAAGCGTGCGTAAATGAACAATGCTTTTCAAGTACCTAGTTGCCTTGAATTTAGTCGTTTGTTGTACAAACTTTTTTGCTGTCAGTAAATTTGACAGAAGTGTCAGACATAGTAAGAATATTCTCTATTATATTTAAAATTTTAATTACACTTATTTTAAATGGAAGAACCTCGAGAAGGATGCATTTCGTCGGATTGCACTCCACCTGAAATTAGAATTCGTTGTGTATATATTTGTTTATAGAAAATTTACTTTTATGTTTTTTAACCCCTTCAGAGCAAATTTTTTCAAATTTTTTTTTCATGTGGCCGTAGATGAAGTTTTGTATGACACTTGTGCGTGAAGTACTTTTGCGCACTCGTTGCGAAAAATGCACTCGCTACGTTCGTGCCTTGCATTTTCGCAACTCGTGAGCAAAAGTATAACTTTACGCACTTGTATCATAAATAACTATTCCGCACGCGATTGCTGGGGGTCTTATACACACTTATAAAGTGCGCATGCGCACTTTATAAAGTGTGCACTCTCGTAGGAGCTCTCACTGTTAGTGAATAGATCCCCTGGCCGAACTCCGCTAAAGGTGATATCAGACGGTTTACTCAAGTGAATATTCACGCAAGTGAATGCTTCATTATTCTTTCATTCCATGTTCACACGACTTAGTGTGAATGAACAAGAAAAGAACATTCATCTGTTCTTCTTCAAAATATGTCTTCGGGTGAACACCATTTTGTCGCTAATTTACCGACGCAACGTGACGTGCGGCTGCTACAGAGCTCGAGACAAAATAGCCGAATCCGAGTGAACGTTCTCTTTGTGTGCAGACGGTTCATTTTTTGTTCATTCTGACTGGGAGTGAATTATACCGAATGCTATCGTTGGATCGGATCATTAATGAATTCATTCAGCACTCTTGTTGCATTTTGAGTTCAGATGTATCATTTCGAGTGGAAGATGCCGAGTGAGAGACAAAAATGAACGAAAAGTGAACCGTCTGATATCACCTTAAAGCGTCGTTTGGCCATCTGCAATAGCGTGCGGAAGAGTATCACTTTCCCCACTAGTTAGGTAGTAGTTACCTACGACGTAATTAGGGGGATATGGACATTATTGAAAAACGCATGTGAAGTTTGCACGACAAGGCCGTAGGCACATGAGTGCGTTAATAATTCCTATTTCTCGTGTTACGTACAAAATTTTATCTACAATTATTACCTACTATTATTAACAGAATGTCAGATTTTGACAAGTGAAAAAATAATCTTTGCTATTTTTTTATCTTGTAATTGGAAAGAAGTGAAAATTTGATATTTGTATAACTTCACTCATCCTATAAAAATAGCTATCAAAATACGAAACGACGGGTCCGAGCATTGAAAACTTGAATTATCGAATTTATTACAAATAACAGACTCTCCCTGTGAATACATTTTGAAAAAACAAATAGTATAGTTTCAATATTTCTAATACAAAAATAAACGAAATACTAGAGATAGGTGTGGATCAATCATGACAATGTGACTAACATTATACTAACAATTAAAATGATTCATGTCATGAATCATCAAATTTTTCTTCACCTCACGTAGGGTAAGTTGAAAACAAACCGGAAGATTATTAGGGAAATTCCCCCATACGGTTATTAAACTTTTTTTCCAGTTTACTTCTCTTCGGAGTTGAAATTATGGAAAATCTAATAAAGAATTGAACAGTGGAAAGTAAATGTAAATATTTTCGGAATTTTTAAGTTGTTAACTGATAAATATTTAAGTTTAATGTTTATTACTTAGAATAATGTTTTTAGCTTCAATATTAGGGTTAAAAGTCTTGGAAAAATCACAAATTTGTGAACATTGTTTTGAGATTTTGACAGGGTACTCCAAAAGTACCAGTCCACTATGAAAATCAACAATGGTGAAAGGTTTGATTGGGTTTGAAGTTTTTTTTGGCAAACTATAACTAAAACCATTGGTACTTGGTAGACAATGCTAAAACTAACCTATAACCCAATAAAAAAAATATTTGATAAATTTTATTTGTCATTTTCCAGATACGCATACTATTCCAAGTGCTTCCAACATAGTCCAACATAGACAGATGTCATCAAAATGTTTTTCCCCACTACTAGCTGTAAAGTAGACAATTATTGCTTCTTCTAGCCAACTGAGAAGTTGAATTTCTCTATTAGTGGTTAACAGAACACAAAGACATGGATGCTGCATATGCAATACGCATATATACAGATGGCTCAGGATGTGGAGTTTACTCCAGAGTACTAAGCCTAAGGATTAAGTGGGAAATGGGAAACAATACCAGCGTGGTTCAAACAGAACTGGCTGGTATCTCAATTGCCACAATAGAACTAACCAGAAAAAACAAAACAATCTGCACTGATAGTAGACAAGGCCTATTAGCCATGAACAGACAACGTGTTATATCGGGTCTAGTACTAGAGGGCCAAGATTTAGCTAACGCCTCGGCAGATAACAATAATATCCTGAGGTTAGTTAAAGGGCACGACAAGAGTGGAGGTAATTGCATTGCCGATTCTTTAGCCAGGGAAGCGGCTGGACTGAAAATTTTAGGGCCCAGCGACACCTACGGCCTAACGACTTCGACTATTGCGGAACTAGCCAAACGTTACACCCATGCTCAATTCCTTGAGAGATGGGATGGAATCAAAGGATACAGTCGTGCAAAGACAACCCTGGACGACCCTTGGAAGCTGGCGCCGAAGCACCTCGATATTATGGGGCTAGTGGACATACCTCTTTGCAGGATGTGTAAACAGGAAGATGAAACTGGCAGGCATGTGTTATGCGAGTGTCCGGAGTTATCGTCAATAAGAGAGTGTGTTCGGTGAGTCTTGGCCTACATTTGCCGATATAAAGAAGATGTCTCCTAGTGATCTGTCCACCTTCCTGGGAAAGACAGCATGGACGATGACTTAGGAGGATAACTCCTCGGGAGGATGTACAATGGGTCACATGTAGCCTAAGTGCTGTCAGCCTACACTTACACTTCCCTACTCTTAAATACAGATACAGATAGTGGTTAATAATACATAAAAATGGACAAACTCAAATATTCTAAGAATTCAGAGATAGTAAGTAGTTCATCAAAAACTTTTGCAACATGATTTTGTATACCCAGGAGATTGTCTGTAACATATTTGCTGCTTGAAGTTACCTATCAAGATAAAATCATTTGAATAAAAATGCCATTAGTTTAAAATTCGCGCTGAACCAAAAATGACTGGTAACATAACAAGTACGTTTATAATATGTGGATCGAAAATTGACAGTGTACTTGTCAGTCAGATGACGAGTTGGACGCTTCTAGTGGTGCGTTTGTGAACGCTGTGATGTATGAGTATAACTCTTACGCTCAAGCTGTAAGTATGACTGTAAAACATGGTTGGAAATCCCAATTCATTTACTAGCTTTTCATCTCTAGAAGTTTTTTCGAAAACTTGAACAATTACGAGCAAACAAAATAAATGTATCACAAGCTCATGTTAAACAGCATTTTATTGAACAACAGCCAGCCAAATTATGATTCTTGATCTTCAGTCTCGTCTCGATATCGAAGTAAGGCGAGATGAGGAATCCCGAATTTCGAGTCTCGTGAATCCCCAAATCTTCAAGAATTGTCAAAAACTTCACTTCCCACACTCTCCTCCCAAATTATTATTTTCAGTAATAACAAATTTTCTGGAAGTATTCAATAATAATCTAAAAAACTAAAACGATTGAAAGTGGATTGAAAAAAAAACGCATTTAACGAGATATCAACTTTTTGCTACTTCGATTCAAAATTATCAGATGAGTTGAGTATTGGACCTGAATCGTTTCGTTATAATTCGTAAAGCTACACATTTAACAATCACGTATTGTTGAAAAAAAATTTTAATTAAATATCAATTCGATGCTACTACCTACCAAAAGCTTCTGTTGACTAATTTTAACGAGAAAAAAAATCAACACTTGAAAATTCCAAATTAAAACAGAAATGCTCCACCCTACAGGGTGATAAAATCGCTCAAATGCTTATCGGTAGTTATACCGGTCATCGAAAATAATTGACAGCGTTGATTGAAAACAGATTTTAAATTAATTTTGGCGAATTGCATCAACAATGTTATTGGGTTAATAAAAATATAAATTAATTCATTCGGTAATTTCCCAAAATTAATTCACATAATTAAACTGAATCATCAAATTTTAGTTTAAAATGTTTGATCAATTTAATTCGAATCACTTTCAAAACAGGCATACATATTTTAGAAAGTACAGTCTGCTGCTTTCCCAAATAAAGAGGTATACAGTATGTCTGAAAAATTTGGCAACATATGGGAAACTTTTTTAAAGTTTCACGTGAAAAGTTTTTTCTAAAAATGCTTGCTTTCGAAAAAAATTATATTCAGGAATTTACATTTGACATTAGATGTGAGGGTGTCCACAAATTGCAGAGCTTTTTATAAGAATAACTTCTTTTCGTAACATTACAAATAGTAGTATATTACACTCACCCACTTCAAGTTCTACAAAAAAAAATTCTGAAGATTATCTATTCAAAAAGACGAGCTCACCCTTCCTCTATGAAGAATCAGGTGTTCTAGACGTCAGCCAACTTTTTGCACAAAATATTATTTGCCATTATCATTTGTTGTTCTCTCTTAGACATATAGAATTTTACGTATGAATGCTCTCTTTATCTAACACTTGCACTCGTTTTCTCTCCCCCACTTTCTCTCGCTCCCACTTTCTCTCGCTCCCACTTTCTCTTCCTCTCACTTCGTTCCACCTTCCTCTTCATTTCCTCTCGCTTCTCTCTCACTTCACCTTTCCCATTCCTTCTTCTCCCACTTTCTCCCGTTCTATGTTTTCCTCTTACTTTTTATCACTTTAATCCCTCCTCCCAATCATCGTCTACTGCTCATTCTCTCTCTTTCACTTGCTCCCCTAGTCCTACTCTCATTCTCGCTTCCTCCCCACCCATTTCTTTCTCGCTTCCTCACCACCAATTTCGCTTTCACTTTTCCACCATATCTCCCTATCACTCTCGTTCTCAATCTTTTTTCAGTTCTCTCACTATCTCTCTATTCTTGTTTCCTCTTCTCGTTCAAACTCTCACATTGTACCTCTCTTTCTAACTCTTCATCTCTTCCACTATAACTTCACTCCTTTTTCTCGCTTTATTATTCTCCCTTCCTTTCTTGCTCACTAACTCTCCTTTTTTTTGCTCTTTCAATCCCAATCTCTTTCTCGTTCTCTCACTTTTCCTCTCCCACTTTCTCTCGCTATCACTTCTGTTCTCAATATCTCACCAAATCTACTTTTTTCTTTTCCTCTTTTTCGTTATCTCACTCTCTCTTTATACTGTCCAAAGAACTACAGAAGACTGCAAATTTGTAATTTTTATTGGTGATGTAATCAATAACATTCTATATATTGAAATCCGCCGTGTGTATAGTGTCTGTTACGGTGTAATCTTCCTTATATGGCATTTTAAAATAGCTGGTGACGACTGTGACGGTTTTGGTATCATCGGTAGCAGTCTCTTGTTCGTGTTTCCCATCGAGTATGAAAATATAATCGGTATAAGTACCTTTTTCGCTAACATCTTCAAAAACAGCAACTTCTCTCGTACACAGCTGTAGAACTGCCATTGTTTCCTTGTTAGAATTGAAAGTCGGAAGTCCATATGTATCGTCTGCTTTTTCGGATACTTTTACTGGAGATGTTGAGTTACCACATGAAGTAGTATTGTTCCCACCAACTATTTTTCCAATAACTTGAATAGGTGCTGTCTGTTGGAATATTGATACTGCTGATTCTTTTCCAACTGTACTTTCTCTCGTTTGTATTGTGCTTGTTTTTGCTGTAAAATCCGATGTTCTAAATATACGGGAAGTAGTCTTTTCTTCCTGGCAACGCGAGGTAACAGTTGCTAAGTCAGCGCTTATTCTATGGGAACAAGTTTCCTTTTCTTCAGTTAATTGCGGTTCTGTAATGACTCCCGTTTCTTTGGGATAATAACCTTGGGTACTTTCAGCTTGGTATTCTATTGGTGATGTTTGCAGTTCATTATTAGTGCATAAAGGTTCCGCTCTCGCAAAATCTTGTGGAATAAACGAATTTGTAGGAAGCTTCGATTTTGGTTTCGATGTTGTTACTGTATTTGGTGTTATGTAAATTTCGCTTTCAACTTCCTCTACACTAGATAACCGGGAAGGACCTGAATCTTTTGTATGTGAAGACATCGGTGGAGGAAGCTGTTGACAGGAAAATATTTTTTATGTCTTGCATGATGTGTCAGTGAATAAGTGACATTTGAGTAATAGCACAGAATACACCAGCCAAACAAGAAACGAAAGCCGGCGTAAATTCTTTGATGTTTTTGGGGCAAAATTTCGTGACCTTCAAACTGACGTTGACAGATAACGGATCAAGTTACACTGAGCAAATTGTTCAAAACATGTAAATAAAATGTTAACTACACCACAGATTATAAAGAGAACAGATACGAAAGCTTGACAGAGAACAGTAAAAAGAGAGAGAGATGGGTGGACATACCCATTTAAATGCCCATCGTCTTATGTTGACTCTGTTCGGGCTGCTTCGCGAAATTTCTCAATAGGGTTGTCAATTTGCTTAATATTTCCTTCAACTTACTATCATAGGTCAAATATTTTACAAGCATTTTTTTAAGTGTGATAGTTATACAGATACAAATATTCGATAATTACTTGTTTTAAATCAATTTTATTAACATTGAAAGAATCATATAATTGAATAGATTATAATGTATAAAAATCATACTATAAATATATACTTTTTTCACGAACCACATCTTTGGCAACCATGCACAATAACGGTGACGGCTAACCTAACCTAACATAATCAAAACGTCAAAACATGCTCGAAATCACTTGTAATCTGTTTTCAAAATTCATAACGCCATTTTTATTTGCTTCATTGCTTGAAGGTGCTCAATTGGCGATGTTAATTGTGTTATTTGACTAATCGATTGTGTGTTGTGGTAATATTAACTATGAAAATATAGTGGTATAGTGGTATTATTCTTATAAAATGGATAAACATCACGGCGAAGTGTATTGTTCATACAGAGACTGTCCAAATAAATTTTATTCGAAAAGAAAAATTGAGTTCTCTCAATTTCCAAGGGATGCGAGTATATAATTTAATATCCCGGCCTATGATACAAGAAATTTTGATGTTTTTGATATAAACTTTGGTGCTACAAATTCTTATCAAAAGGTGCATAGGTGTATAAATTGTATATTGTATTCCCTTTGATAATAAATAAACTGAGAATTATTTGTACTTTAAAATTTGGTTGATTTTTGTGTTTTTTTGTGTTATCTAAAAATGTATTTATTAATTAATCTCCCAAGACTAATGAGTATTTATAACAAATCATTGGAATGTACATATAGGTATTAAATAAATACATAAATATTATACTTATTCGATTATGATTATTGTTTTATTTCATGGCGCAGTTTTGAAGATTTAGTGGAAACTAGATCCGGCACTAGAGTCAACAGCGAAATTTGGTGAGAAATTCAGAAAATATTACAAACTGGCAACATCGCGGCCATACCGAGTTAAAGGTCTAAAGTCATTGGAGACAGAGCTAAAAATTGTTTGATGTTTTACCGGGATTCGTATCTGTTCTCTTTATAATCTGTGGTTACACTGAGAAAATTGTTCAAAGCATATAAATTAAATGTTAACTACACGCAAAAAAGTGAAAGCAAAGAATCTCAAATAATAATTGTTCATTTTTATGTATTGTTTCGAAGAAGTTTTAATTGTTAAACTCAATTTAGGAATTGTTAAAGTCAATTTAACAGCTTAACAAATATTGTAAAAAATATATAAATATAAGTTTTAGCCTTCTGTTATTGGAGTACCATCCATTATTGAAAATAATGAGGTATTGTTTAAGCAAATGATTCTTATTTTCTATATTGTTATCGAAATCATATGTGTAAGTATGTATTTATGTTGCACTATATGTGGGATAGGGAAGTCTAAAAATAATAATAGATTATATATTTATAATATCAGTTTACAATAGAGAGAATTTCAGTAAATGATGATATAAAATTACAATATATTTACGGAACTTACAATGTATAGGTGCAATGGAAGAATAACATATTAAAAAAGGAGTATATATTTATAAATTATTGCATGTAGAAACAATTCCTTGGGGAAATCTAAACAAACTTATTCCGTCTCCAACACTTGAATGACAGCCACGAATTGCAGAAGTTTTTGGCGCCATAACTAATAAATGTAATTTTGTGAACAAATCGTAAACACAAAAAATATGTAAATATTATAGGTATATATTATACACGTGTTGAAGACTATTATTGTTGACCAAGCACCAAAATTATTTCGTGAGGGGCTTTGCCCAGAGCGGAATAAGGAATAAGGTCTTCAGCACCATGGTGTATATACCTACAAAATTTTCCACTACTAGCCAAATTTAAGACAAAAATTAAAAAAAAATCACAAACGCACACGCACCACAAGCGTTTACCCCGTCGTCTAACTGACAAGTACACTGTCAGTTTTCGATGTATTATGAATGTCATCAGTAATGTTTGCGTGAATTTTGAGCTAATGAAATTTTTATTTGAATAATTTCATCTAGATAGGTAATTTCCCACAGAAGACAATCTCCTGGGTATACAAAATTATGTTGCACAAGTTTTTGTTGAACAACTATCCTTGAGTTCTCAAAATAAGTATTTGAATTTGTCCATTATTGAGCTAGGTTAATAATAGAGAAAATTATTAACCACTATAGTCCATTTAAAAACCAGGAGGAGTTATTTAAAAAGCCTTACTCACACCACTGAAAGTTACCAGATTAGTTACTAAAGGGTGTGTTCCGAAAACGTAGTCAACAGCCGTGTTCCAAATATATTAATTGTGTCTTGATAGCAAAGAGATTAGTCATGAGTCGATTTTTCCTTTGATCTTCAGTATATTCTTTAGATGTACCTAAGCATTAAACAGAATGTAAAACTTTTTCCTGTACGTATTTGAAATTTTCAATTCAAACTGAAATATTACAACATCCACATCCACTCTATTACGGCTGTTTTAGGGTGGGTATTATAAAACTATTTTGACATATAACTAAAAGTTAACTTGTAGAATGACGACACATGTTATAGTTAACTTCAAAATGGCGGAGTTAACTTTGTCGGGTGGAAGAGGTATCGATTAAAGTTAACTTTTTGATAAAATCGGGTTTTCGTGATTTGATAGTTGCTCTGTTCTGTCGGTTCAGTCAACAATTTGGCATTTTTAACCTTAAAATTATATTGTGAATATTTTGATTGCTTTTACTTTGTTTTCTTTGAATTTTGCAATGTTAACAAACGATATCCAAGATATTTTTGAGGAACTTTTAACCGACGATGAAGAAGATGCTATGAATATTGTTGAAGGCACTCGGCGACGAAGGATATTTTGCACTCCATCATGTCCTTAAATTCTTCCACTAATGATAGAAGAGATTCAATTTCCTCATTGGAAAAGTTTATGGCTCGTCTATACATTCAGACAGGAACAAATAAAATAAAAATTCGACACTGGGAACGAAATTACAAATATACCAAACAGACATCTAGACCATAAAACTAAAGTCAAAATGCCAAAACTCTAGGTCATAGAGAATATTTCTCTATGCTCCAGGTTCTTCTTTTTTTTGAAAATGTAACTTTTATAAAACTGACATTTTAAAACCTAAAGTTAACTTCACAGTTAAATTCAAAGTTAACTTCAAGACATGTTCATAATACCCGCCCTTAAGTTACCAAACAACTGAATGCTTCGATAAGTTAATTTTTGAAACGTTTCGACTAGCATACAGTACCTATATAATAGTTATTTACGTAATTAGTGGGATATGGACATTATTAACGCACGCATGTGAAGTTTGCACGACGAGGCCGTAGGCCGAGTCGTGTAGTCACATGAGTGCGTTAATAATTCCTATCACACGTGTTACGTACAAAATTTCATCTACAACTGTTTATTAGTATTATTAACCGTACCTATATCATAAAATTGAAAAAAAATTCAATCCAAACGTATTTTTAATAATATTGACTGCAAACATAAGGTACTGTGTATCATATTCTGTGACCGTAGCAACAAAGACAAACAAATCTGTGGAAATAAAAAAAAATATTTATCCCATCAAATTGTCAAAGTTGAATGAACAAAAATCTATAAAATTGAGTTCAAGCGAAGACAATCTCCTTTCGGAAATTAAAAATACAGCTTCCAGTGTTATTTTAAATATTTAATTCTGGTATTAATAATTGTCTGGATTCTTATTATTGCACTAGTGCGGTAATGTATTCAAAAACGCACTAGTGCGTTAATATAGGTCATCATGACACTTGAAATAATGTCAAATCGTACCCGTTACATGACAGTTGTAGATAAAATAATGTATCTATCATTCTTTACAACTACAACCGGTGAGTTGTAGAAACGTTGAAAATAAAGTTACTACAAAGTAACATGATTCAAACGATATTAGACTATTGAATACAATAATATTCAAAACACTCCACAGAATGGCTAATAAATACCTTCGACTCTACATCAGAAGATTCAGATTCACATCGACAACAAACAAATTATGATCATTGTTGATGATGGGGTATTACAGATATAAAGTTACTTAAATTATATTTATTTTAATTGAATTGAAAAAAATTTGACAATTTATAATATGTTCTGGCAATAACAATACTTTAAAATTAATAACTTTGTAGAGCAATAAGCAGTATTAATTCAAACATGTCCAACAGTTATCTTTATGTTGCCGGATTAGGAGTAATAAACCATTTTAAAAATACTCCTGAGTTATTTCCTTCTTTCTTTTTGCCTTCAAAAACCAATAATGCATTTTCCACCAAACCCATTCTTCTCTATATTATTTTATATCTTCCAAATCTTATTATTACTGATCTCGTTATGTTCCTTCAATAAACTTTGACGATTTCTTTCCAAATATGTATATAACAAATAAATAATACATTTTTGACTCGTCAAAGGGTGACACAGATGAATTTAATTTATTTCAATAAAGTCTGAAAATTTCTTTAAAGCTTGCAAAACTTTGTCCAACACAGATCTCATTTTTGTTCTTCGAACCACATTTTTTATTCACTGGTATACAACCAATATTTTTTGCACTGTATATTTTTCCTCTTCCTCAGTATTCCTTTAATAGTCGGTAACCCGACTTAACTACTATTTCAAGAAAAATGTAGAGTAATAATGTATACCAACTGCTTAAGAACTTTTGATGATAACATGATGATATATGTCAGAACTATCAAAAATGGAGATCAGCTTGATGTCAATGCTAAGAAGTGTTGTGTGAAACTGGGGTGAATCTGACTAATCAGAGATCTATAGAATTGCCAACTTAAATTCAAATTACTCCTCCTGGTTTTTAAATGAGGTATGATAGAGAAATTCAACTTCTCAGTTGGATAGGAGAAGCAATAATTGTCAACTTCACAGCTAGTAGTGGAAAATAGTATATATTATACACCAAGGTGGTGGAGACTATTATTATTGAGCGAACACCAAGATTAATTCGCGAGGGGCTTTGCCCCGAGCGGAATAAGGAGCGAGGTTTATAAATGTCCCCACCACCATGGTGTATATACAAGTTTTCCATTACTGGAAAATTTAAGACAAAAATCAAAAATAATTCACAAACGCACCACGAGAAGCGTTTACTCCGTCGTATGACTGACAAGTACACTGTCAGTTTTCGATATATTATAAACGTACCCGTTATGTCATCAGTCATTTTTGGTTGAGCGTGAATTTCAAACTACTGGCATTTTCATTCAAATTATTAAATGTTGATAGGGAATTTCAAACAGCAAATATGTTGGAGACAATCTTCTGGGTATACAAAATTATGTTGCACAAGCTTTTGTTAAACTACTATTGATTTGGGTTAATAATAGAGCCACTTATAGAGAACTTCTCAGTTATCTAAAAGAAGCAATAATTGTCAACTCCACAGCTAGTAGTATTATAGTATTTTCTTGGATCTCTGGAATATTCTAACTTTGAATTACCATTTTCACAATACTCAGTAGCTGGTAGAGTATCTTTGTCTAGATTAACGAACGTTTTGTGAACGCACCCAATAAAGTAAAGACTCTGAAAATTTGATCCTTTGATGTCACAAATTTTACAAACACTAACAACTTCAAAACGAAATAATGGAACACGTACCTACGCTTTATATCTATATGTATTTAAACTCTGATCACATAAAAATTTTGAAAATATTCATCATCGTACCATGGAGAGGAATAAGATCAAACATTTTCTATGCTACACTGAAGTCGTCGTTATCATAAGTTAATTAAGTGGAAAGTGAAGAGCGCCTCCAATTTTTTGATTAGAAGTTAACATGTACCATCAATTATTGATGTGTATGTGTGTCTGTGTTGTGTAGATGAGAAATGCTTTCCATAATTCAGAAGCTCTTATTTTTTTCAAAGACTGAGGTGAAAGAGGAACAAAAAAGAAAATGGAAGAAAATAAATGTACTCCGTGGTGATGGGAACCTTAACGTTGTTTTTTTTTTGTAATTAAATAGATTTTTCCTCTTATTCATCTCTTTTATTAAAGAAAGTATTCGAAAGAATCGGTGATGAATAAAATATGTTGATTTGTTTTTATATTAAAGATACGAATATAATCAGGTTTTCACTTTCTTAATTAATGCCAATAGTATATTGTGTCTCAAGTGCAGAAAAGTGTATCAAATAACAACAATCACTTGGCAGAATTTGTGAATAAAGAAATAAGGAATATAGAGAAGGGCTCATTGTTAATACCCCATAATAATTCCAACAATATTAATAATTCAGCTAACATACTTTTTTTAAACTTGACAATACCGTATGTTAAGGGTTGATCGGGAATAATTGAGAAAATTGGTAATCAATTCAATATTCGAACTAGCCTTAAATATAATAAATAAAAAGGCAGAACGTGTCGCGGGACACACGGTAGGAACTTTAGTTCCTTTTAAGCAAAAATTATGTAATACATCTGACGTTATAGATAAACAATTTGCATATTACTCGGTAGTCGAGTAGTAAGCAAACTAGACTCTCACGCGGTAGGCCCGGGTTCTATTCCCCGTGAAGAGGTTTTTTTATTGTTTATTTTATTTTTAAATAATTATTCTGCTTGATAATAATAACGACAACAGGTAGACGTGTGAAAAAATCAGCAGAATAATCATTATTATAGATAATGGTACGGTACCCTTCATAAGGGAGTCCGACTGGCAACATCTACTTATAACAGCATCGTATATTTAAAAAGGGAAACCGTAGCATTATACAAATTGGACATTAAAGAACTGTACGTTTACCACAAAAAAATTAGTAGAAACATAAAATTGGATTGTTAAATTTTCAATTTGAAGTTATATTACAGTTTATAGAAATTTTTATTTTCTAGATTTTTTCTCAAGTGGGTCGTAGAAAAAATATGCTGCCTGACTCGTGTGGATTGTCCGAATCGCTCCTGAACGACTGAGCACTCCGCCTACGGCGTAGTGCTCAAACTTCGTCCTCGTGCGATATGGCCATCATATCCACACTAGTTGCACAAACTACTATTTCTATCAAAATATGCCCTTTCACATTTAAAAACAACCTGCCAAATGTCAAATCAATTTATCCATCCATTTTAAAATTATCGAATTAAAACATTCAAGTTTTCAAAATTTAAACATCCTGTATTTCGAAAAGTAAATGTGCTAGACCCCTTAATCCTCATATCATTTTACGAGAGGAATCTACATGCAAACGTTGTAATTACCCTCAACGTTCGCGATGCTTACACCATTTTTTGCGCGATCGTATTGAAAAAAATTCCGAATAAAATAATTTAAATTTCTTCGAAATGGACGTAATATCAAATGTTACACTTATATTTCTCGATCAGTTTAAAATATATTTTGCATTTTGGTGAAATTGTGAAATTGTATTCATTACTTTTCGACGTCTGAACGGTAAGTAAATCACTTACCGACGTGTTAAATGTAGAAACCAGTAAGAACAACCTACCGTCCTGACAACCGATGCTGTAAATAAACAGAAAAGATCAATTGCGCAAAAAAAATTATGGAAATAATAGTTAAAATTTATCCGAACAAATTCAAGTAGATTACCAGCGCTGCGAATACCAACTTTGCATAGAATTTTAATATAGCATCGGTGGTTCAGTGGTAGAATGCTCGCCTTCCACGCGGGCGGCCCGGGTTCGATTCCTGGCCGAAGCATATGAATCGCTGCTTCGTAAACGAGAGAGAGAGAGACTCAGGAGAGAGCACACGCACGCAAGCAAGGCACATAACGAAGCAACGTAACATAACGTAACGGTAAGATCTTTTGCATCGCGACCCCCGGTCGCTCAAACATAACCTGACGTAAAGAACCAAAGTTCCAACAATACGTTGAGATCTATACTAACAAAAACGAAACCAAAAAATGAAGAACAATCTCTAAAAACACTGCATATATCAGATATCTTGTGGGTGCGACAAATTTTATTTAGGTGAAACATCTAGTCCATTGAAAGTTCGAATAAATGAACATAGTATATCAAAGATAGGGAGTTTTTTATGTCAGGTATTTGCAAACATGCTTGGGAAGAGGGGCATCAAATTCAATGGGAAATGCAGATAAATGTGTAGCTAGTATTTCAGCCGAATGTAGACAAATTTGGTTATCAATGATAGAAAGAGAAATTTACAATAATCAATTACTTGCGTTATCAGGATAGTATCATATGTTTTTATCCAGGTTTTCTTATGATATATCATTGGAATAGTTGTTAATCGATACACTTCAATACACAAAATGACAAAACTGAGTTATACATATTTTGGAAACAAAAATAGTCATACACAAAAAAGTAGCAGCAAACGCGTTTTATTAACAACAGTGAAAAAAAGCGCTATCCCAATAAAAACCGTTCCTGGAGCGTGCACTTCACTGGATTCCATTTCTAGTAGACTATGTTCATTTACGATAAGTTTGCAATTTTGACATTTGTAGTAGCAATTTCAGCCACTGGACCAAATCTGAATATCCAAAGTGTAAATGGAATAATCAATCATATAAAGGGGGAAGTTACGGTCCAAAAGTTGGCTGCCGTGTCCGGGGTTGCCAGATAATTTTATCAGAATTTCTTGTGTTTGTTTGTCGTTTTCATTTAATTCGCATTTTATAATTTGTTATTTACTGGACATCTTGAAATTTATGTATTTATTCATAAAAATTTTATAATCTCTGATCTTATTTTTGAGTTGAATGTAATCTTATGCAATAAACACCTTATTAACATAATTTTATGCCAACGACTGGAAAAAAATTACAACGTGGCAACGATGTAAGACATCTGTCATGTTTTGTTATTGCAAACTTATCGTAAATTAACTATATCATATTGTTAGAATAGTTCATTTCACATTTTACCAGAGATATGATCTACTGTGAATGGACCTTAATAAAATTTGACAAAAAAAGTTTTTCAGTCTCAAACTCCAAAATATTGTTAATTGTCTAGTTGTCAAATTTTTTTCGTTGTGTCAGATAGGGTCCAAAAATTATTCAATTTACTTGATTCCCAAGAAAATAAGAGAAAATAGATCAAGTGCAGGAAATAGATATCAAAATATGACAAAAAACTTTGACATACACTGACGTTTCATTACAAAATTCACGTGAAAGGACAAAGTAATCTCTGATATTATTAATAATCGTGTATTTAGTTTCGTTAACTGCAATAATATGGTCATTTCAATTCAACAAATAAAGACTAATGTTACTATAGTACGTTTTTATTTATACTCTAAGCCCGTTGGGATTTGAACTGTCACTTTATATCCCTTGGGTCTAAAAGTGACACTTTAGTTCCTAGCATGTGAGACTAAAGTGACCACTTTAGTCTCGGAGTTGCAGAAAACATATTTTTCTACGACAACTTCGATAAATGTTCATTTTATAACCGTAACCTCAATCGTAAACAAGCACATTTTGTACAGAATTTCATGTTTGCATCGGCTGCTGGGCAAGTTGCTAAGCAACAAATGCGAAATGGAATATTTCGTGTTAGGGTTCACTCTAAAATCACGGCGACTACGGCTTGTCAAATGATGACGTCCAGCGACAAATTGATGAAATTTCAGCAGATCGTTTTAGTAGGTAACGAGTAATTTCATAGTTGTTTTCAATTAATACATTTTTATAGGCTTCTATTTCTGTATACCTATTAGAAATAGCAATAAAGAGAATGATCGCGTTCATCTCAACAAAGTTGATCAGGTAGCGATTTTTAGAGTGATCCATCAGTTCGTAATTCTGCTGAACGTGCTAATAAAACCATCGACATATATGTCAAATGTCAATGAATACAACAACGACAACTCAATTTTATTTGATATATACGACAATTATGAAATAGGTATCACTTCTAACCATTAAAAAATGGGAGTTAATCACAATAAATTGAAGTCACCACTTTGGAGCATACTATGAAGAGTTGAATTTCTGACAAACTATACAATTTATTAATGCAATAATAAGTCACCTCCAGCTGTCCACTCATTTTCACTAAAATACAAACTAAAATATCTCCAAACGAAGATATTAATAATATGTTCCCAACATATGCCATAAATGACGGTTAATGCATCACCAATCGGTAGCGTGTAGCGTATTTTAATTCTGATTGAAAAAATGGCGACTGATTCCACAGCGCTCAATCTGATCAGTTAACAAAACACGCGTTCAGCAGGAAATTGATGATCGCTTCGGTAGCGCTACGTTGTGATGAACGCGACCAATATTCACATATTTCTTCAATTTATATTT
>CAJUYG010000977.1:94873-108230 GCA_910591675.1 Galerucella calmariensis | reverse complement strand
GAGTCTAGCTCATATTATATTAATAATGAAGCCCATACAATATATATCAAATACTTACCTATTTTTTCCTTATTACCAATTTGTCTAGAGAGAATAATTGTCGATTCTAATTTATAAGTAAAGGACTATGTTTCCAGCTTATGGAAAATAAAAGACCATTCAAATGCGGATATTTTGATACCAACTTATTCGTCTTAAAAAATAGATTATTTGATAACATTGCGCCAATGTTGTAATTGAATTAATAAACCCACAAAATCAGTTTAGGTATTTGTCAGAATTTTTCGATTCGATTACATAATCTAACCATTCAATGGGACACCACCTGCTGCGGTCGGTCTTGTGAATATAGTTGTTCATACGATGAATACCCGTTTCGTCGGAACAAAATAATAGGATTATATTTTCCAGTTGTATGAAGATATGATAGATTATGGATTGCAAATATTTATACCTGACAAATCCCCGACAGGTAATAGGAGTATGAAAGAAAAGTGCGTATACATTTAATTGTGGACTAACAAGTTTTAAATACAAATGACCAGTTTTAATAAATAATCGCTCTATGTGCTAGAAGTGTGCGTATTCAATTTACAGATTTTTTAAAGTAAGTATTTAAAAACTAAGAAAATGCAGTGTTACGTTTGTGAACATGGAGTTCGTCCTAGAGGATTTCGGCGATGTGAGGAATTGAATGATCCTCCAGAGGGACTTCAGAAGGCCGTCCGCCACCGTAGAGGGAATAATAATTTGCATCAAAGAAATATGGATAATGGTGAGGTTATCCAAAATAATTGTTATAGAAAGGTTATGGTCGACATTAGGAGGGATAATGTAGGTAATGATGAGACTTCTTGTGTGTTAAATTGTGTACCGCAAAGACGCAATATCTGTTTTGTTTGCGATGGTAATAGAAAGCTCCAGACAATTCCTTTTGAAGCCAGGATATAGATATATGTTTGAAAAAATGAAATATACGAAATATAAAAACCGAAAACCGGCTTAGGCCAATAGAAATTTTTTTTTCAGCTACACTTCGCGGATAGAAGGTAATGAGGTCCTCAGGCGATGCCTGTGGGGGAAAGGTGGAGCGCACATTCCTATCCTATTTTTTTGAGAGTTACCGATGCCAACAACTACACTACAAAATACTTCAAAGAAAAAACAACATATAAAAATTAACTCACAAAATTAGGTTGGTTCAACCCTGTCTGGTTTTATTTATTTATTTCTTATCTGCTTACTTGGTGGAATCAGGTGAAATCTGTAATACAGGTTTGTTTACGGTATTTTCTCTCTGTCTTACTCATACAATCTCTGTAGGCAACTCGACTTAGAATTGGACACACTCGCTTCTCCCACGGCCACCTGATGTCTCATTCTGCGGCACCCATATGTGAAACATGTCATGCTCCAGTGTAGGTAGTGCATGTGCTAGTGGAGTGTACCCGTTTTGCTCATCAAAGAACCCTGTACAATATACCAAATAAAATCACAGACATTATCGGTGAAAACTGTGACGTTGAAAAATTGTTACTTTTCCTGAAAGCTGTTAACTTACTGTATAAAATTTGAAAATCCTATTATGTATATCAATGTATATGAATTTTATGTTAATTTATTGTTGGGCGCTAATAACCCTAGGGGTTGATGCGCAAAAAATTTCATAATAAAAAAAATCTCTGTAGGCGATTTTGAAAATAATATCAATAATTGTGAGTTAATTATAAGTCACAACATTGGCGCAATGTTATCAAATGTTCTATTTTTCAAGACGAGTAAGTTGGTATCAAAATATCCGCATTTAAGTGGTCTTTTATTTTCCATAAGCTGGAAGCATAGTACTTTGATTTTTGAAAACTTTGAATTCAACTTAATGAAATCGTCAACATTTGCTCCATACAGCGAAAATATCGTCTACATACCTATACCTATATAAATGAGCCATGAACGTCGATAGCAGTTTCCTCGCATATTGTGGATAAAATTAATCTCCATACTGAAAATAATGTTGATAAATGCTCAACTTTGCTAAAGATGAATTATCTTCGGTTACTCAAATTATTGGAATAGAGTAAACTCAACAAATAATACTGAGATTATGAGCAAATATCAAACGAGATCAACACTGCCCCATCCTGAATTACCGTAACTTGTACCTGAGGAATTTTCAACTACAATAACTTTCTGGTTGGATAAGTAAAAGTTTCAATATTATAACTAGGTACCCAAAGCAATAGGCCCCAGTGCCTTACCAGGTTCATGTATCTTAAGAAAGCAATAGAGCTTTGACATCGTACAGTTACTAACAGATAACCTATAATTCAAATTTCCGATAATTAGGTTATCCCAATTTTCAAGAACATTCTCTACACTCGTTATCATAGGATAAACCTGCGAAGGCAATAAGGCCTATTATTGTTTCAGTTGTTTCTTCACCTAGTTTGTTTGATGGTTCTCTTGTTCACTTAGTGTAGGATTTGAAAATGAATTCTTTTGTTAATTTGGCGATATAATATTCACTTAATGAAGTCAATAAAAAAATTGAACCGAAGAGCCTAATTTCGCAAGATCGAAGTGGAAATAATACCAAGAAAATGAGATATTGTTTTGGGATTTTCCCAGAATTTTCAGGATAAAAGTAATTGAGCAGAGCATGTGTAAATGAACATGCGCATCAAGTCAAAATCAAAATAACATGATACTTCAATAACGACCTCTTGATCAATTATGATACAAGATTCACAAGTTATTAAAGAATATCTACAAACCTATTTAATCCTGTTTTCAAATATCAAAAGTTACTAATTGCACAAAAGCTATTGTAATTTTGTGGACAAACAAATGAAACAGCTTTGTTGGTTTCCGTTTCATTTTTCATCTATCAAAACTCGAACTGGAGGAGTTAAGCCTTTAGTCCATACAACATCAGAATAAGTTATTTTGAAAACCACGAAAAATGCACTGGAATATCTACTGAAGAGCGTGTTCTGAAGTAGTCATGGTCAAAATCAAATAAACCCTGAATGAATTGACAAGGAAACACAATAGTCTTGATTAAAGTAAGCAAAAGCAATAAGCACGCTGGTATTCCATCTGCTGTTAATATTGAGCTTTCATCAGTTTGATATTTGGAATTTGTGAGAGATTGAAGTTAGTCGTATTTAGTAGGCCGAAAAGAACCATTAGTAGAACATCAGTATATTTTCAAGCTTCATAATACTTCATTGAGAATATGAGAGTTTGGTGGAATCTTTCAATGATTCCATTTAAACATTAATGATAAGATGTTTTAAAATGAGTAGTGCAATATATTTTCGCGAATTCCCTGAATTATTATTGAGTTTTGAATTGCCATCCTTGAACAATAAAAATTTGGAGAGATACTTTAAATCCAGACATCCATCATTTATAAAGCTCCCTAAACATGTTCACCGCTGTTATGTTAAAAATTGGAAACAATTCTACTAATCTCGTATATGTGTTGATAGTAAAGCTATATTTGTGGTTTCATTCACAAAAAATAAGAGAAAAAATAATAAATAATGCCACAAGGAACTTACAGAAGGTACCCATTAGATTCAGGCATTGGTCCTATTGAATCACTGAAGTTATCGAAACCAGAGCTGGGAGATAAAATGATGCAACAAGACTAATGAAATTTGCCATGCAACTTTTGACTCCTGACCAAGTACACAATACATGCCCATCTTCTCACATCTTCATCCACTCTAGGCCAAACATATTTACTTTTAACAAGTTAAACCGTCGTCTCTGTAACTCAGTATAATATAGACAAATTTTTAAAACTGAGCTGTGACAATATATTTCTATTTGATTGTTCAACATTCCAATTTCTCTTGGCTTCAAATATTTCCCATTTAATAGTAATTTATTGGGTTCAGGGTTTTGCTTTTTAGAGAACTGAGGTATTAATTTCGTTATTTGAAACTATTGCGTCAATTCGAGAGAGGGACAGCATCAATGTCACTTATCGATCAGCCTGCTGACCATATTCACAAAACCACAAGTCAAACATAAATGTTGTTTTCCAATCCGAAGAAACCCACTGGAAGCTGAACTTTTTTCACAAAACATAATCCAATCACTAGACTGACCTAGAGCTAGACTGAACTAAAAATAAGTAAAAATACGTTAGACACATGAAATTTCTGTGAAGGTAGTCTAAATCCTGTGGGGATGATGGGGTAACAATTTTTTGTGTGTTTCAAAACACCTCAACTGAAAAAGAATCACGGACTGTAGGATTTGTCATCTTTGTCTCAAATAGCGGAGTATCCTAGGATATAAAGCTTGCCACGGTTGAGTCTTCAAGTACCCAAGTATTTTTCCGATGTGTAAGATGATGAGATGAGCGAATCAGTAGACGGTATAGCAAATAACTGTGGCTCTGTTGACCCACAGAATGATCTTTTGCGCCAAAAAATACCGATGGATAATTCCTTTTTCGGTTTGTGTTTATTTTTCAATAAACTTCGGAGCACCTTCAAAATTGTCAATAATGACACATTCCAAATAAAATTTTTACGTTACAATGTAAACAAGGTATTTCGATGATTAAGCAGTTTTAGCAGTATAATACCGAATGATTGGCTAGAATAATGTATTGCTATTGGTTGAAACCACCAAAATGTCAGATTTTGACAAGTGAAAAGTAATAATAACCAACGAGGTAAAAGAAAAAAGAGGGAAGTTAGGCGTGGTAGTGATTTAATCAACTTTCGACGAAAGTCGCCATATTGAGAAGCCACATTAATGACATTAGTCATCAATTCTTGTGTCAAATTGAAAAGTCACGTTAAAAAATTAGTGGTTTTCAGTATTAGAAACGTTATTTAGGAGTATTAGTATAAATTTAAGTTGATATTTAGTCGTGCAATAGTGTTTGGAGACTGCTTCCATCTTATATATTTGATATAAACTAGTTGTGAACAATTGAATAATTTAATGTAAGCCTCTGGTATGTTGACGCTTCAACGGAAGTCGGCCATATTCAGAAGCCACTTTGGTTGATGATTCTTTACACTGTTATGTTCTCTCCTCTTTCTTTTTTACCTCATTTTAACTGTCAAAAATTTTTCAGTAGTAATTACCCAAGGTCATTGATAATTGTTCGAAATAATTTTATGACAGATTTCGTATTCTTGTTGCCTACAAGCAACAAGCTTAAGAAAATTGTTATAAAATTTTTGAGCATTTATCAATGTCCGAGGGTTATTCGGATAGAAAATTTTTTGCTAATTATAAAAAAAACCAAATGGTGACATTTCGAAATATTAAATAATTAAAACTTCAAAATCGAAATAAATCAATGTGTGTCCAGCAACGTAAAAATAGCCTATGGTCTGTTATCGGCAGTAATTACACAAGTGCATCAAAATAACCGATAATTTTTTAAGAAAGCATGTTGTCTAATAACTGCATGAGTTAATTTTTATATTTTGACGAAAGAGCCCGACTCCGAGGGCCCTTTTAACAAAATATGAAGATAACCGAATGCAGTTTTTACTGACAACATGCTTGAATAAAAAATTATCTGGTTTATTCCGATGCACGAGTGTAATTCGATAGAATATTTCTCGACTAGAAGAAATAAAAGTATTGTATTTTTGGATTTACTTGCGGTTACTTTTTCTTGAATTGAACTTGAAAAATATTGTCCAAATCGCGACATTTCAACGAATTTCAAAATTTGGCATATGTCACAATGACAAATAATGCGCAATTTTAACACTCGTTACTATAGTTACGGACCCACAGGGAAATTTTCGATAGCTAGCGGCATCTTTTCGATAGTTAGCGGCATCTTTTCGATAGTTAGCCGCATCTTTTCGATAGTTAGTGGCATCTTATCGAGATAAGATCCCGTTTCATATGGGATTTCTAATACAGGAGGGTAATATTCAGTGTAATGTTGATATGATTGTGTGAAATTGTTCATATGATAAAAAATGAGGAAATTTGATTTGTTCTTGGAACTGTCAAAACATTTTCAGTGTAATTTTGATGCTATTGGTCGATTTGAATCTTTTTGTCTTCACGAGTGGCTGGCAGGATCGTTCAGAGAATAATCCGGTTAATCTTCAATCACAATTTAGGGAGAGTATTTCCTCGAATAAAAATACAAATTACTGTATATCTCCACCATATTCAGATAGATAATGTAACATCTTTAACTTAAAAATCTAAACAAAAAAGATATTATCCATTTATATATTTATTAAATAGTGAAAATTGCAGTTATGATAATTGTTAACAACAAAATGATTTTGCGACGACATGGCGTGGAATTGCCGCTGTTTGCCATAGGAGGAGGCATTATGTTGAGGCTTCAGGATGCGTTCTTTGTTCTCTAACTTTTTCAATTATTTCTTTATGGTGCTGTTCGTTCATTTGCATGTAGCTGGATATTGACATTCCATTAGAATGTCCTGTGATTTTAATTAGATTTTGTTTCAAGACCTCGCTATTCGCCAGTTTTAATACGGCGGTGGCCCTGAGTGAGTGGTTTGAAATTGTTCTTGTAGTGTTAGGGCCCAATTTTTCAGCTTGTTTTTTTTTTGTCCAATTTGTTATCTCATTTACCTCCACGGGACTGTTTTTGAACCAATTTCCGGTGATTTTCCAATGTGGATTTAGATTAAAAAATAGTCAGTCGGTGACGGCTTTTTCTCTTTTATCCTGGAGTCTTAGAAAGAGTCTGAATGGGCGAAAGGTCGTATCAGAATTATTCTTCAAAAGACATTTTGTATCAGCTAACTGTCGGCTACCCCTTTGTGTGGCTTCCGAAAAAAGACGGTTATATTGAACTCTAACCGTTTTTTCAACGGTTTCGTTGGTTTCTTCTTTGAAGAATGTGATTTCCGCTATTGCACTTTCTCCGCCTCTCCAGCTGTTTGTTTGTTCATCACAAGCTTAGAAAAGTTGTTTTAGTTCATTGTTAGTCAAAAAAGTTGCAGATTCTTCACTTTTCCCTTCCACGCTTTGTAAAGTCCTTCTTTCGGCATTCCTTGCATCTTGGGCGTCTTTTAATTCGATTTGTTCGAAAGGGTCAATTTTAATTCCATATTCATGAAAAAACTCTCCCATTAGTGATGTCGCAGTAACATTACAAAGTACTTTTGCTGTATGTTCGATATTTTCAACACCATTTTGCTTCCCCATATTAAAGGCACAATTTTTTAAAATAAACACAAGCAAATTAGCATGGATTGTCTCCAAACAATATTCCTACTCTTTCTCGTATTTTTGATTACACTTTTAATAACATTTTTGTCAATTCTCCGTTCTGTTATATCTCCTAATCGATTCATGACCACTAAGAAACTCTTATTTGACATTTCACGTTTATTATTTTAACGTTGTCTGACAACGGTTGTCATGGCAATGTGGAATTTCCACTGTTATTTTCGACACACAATAATTCAACATTCGTTTTGTATTGATACTAAATGTATGAAATATTCGGAGTATTTCCACATACATAAATCACAAGAGCCTATGAAAAGTGTTGAAACTTCCGTCTTCAAACCTCAAAAAATCTCTTGCTTTCACACCTTCGAGTTTTTGACCTTTTTGACCTTCACGTACATGATCTTCAGTTGGGGATGGGAATACACCTCATTTTTGGAGTAAACGAGTAGGCCTCCGAAGAAGACCATTTTCAGCAATCCACCTATGCTCAAACGTCTCATTTGAGAATTATTTCACCATTCTGGAATAGTAAGGATCTTCAAATTATGACCATTGATACTATCCAATCTTGACCGGTGAATTCAGAGCCTGCTGGAATAAAATGTTTTTTCCCTGTATTCAAATGGTTTTCAAGGGTGGGACAACATTATTCACACTACTATGGCTAATTACGATTGATTTATTCAAAGAAGCACATACTGCCTTGAAACCAATTCATATACACAATTCATCCGATGTCGACTGTTTCACCTTTTGATTTCACCTTTTGATTCCAACACTGAAGTAGGGTCGACCTTTTAAATCGTGGAAATTCAATAAACCATAAACTCATGGGTGCCAGTTGAAATTTTTTATTATTCTCACCCCTTTGTAGAAACAAAACCTAACTAAATTCAATTAAACACATCAATCTGACTGTAATATATTTAATAACAAAATCTTACTAAAATATTTCAACAAACCATATCTCCTTTTCAGCTTCGGAATTCTAAAAATAAAAATAATTGTGAATCCTATAAAATAAAACACACGTCATGCATAATACACTGCACAGGCCTGTCATTCACCCATGATAGAAAAAACTACAACAAAACAGATTATTTCACCTACATGAAAAAAATATACAATCTAATCAAAAATGAGCTGAAGCCATGAAGATGTGGAAAGTGATAATTTTTCTATTGTTTGTCTATTTAATACATCAGTTGGTCGAACACTACCCGCAATTTTGTAGTTAAAGAACTTTCTTTTAGTACGCAATGATGCGGAAGAAAAAACCCAGTCATCATTTTGGTCCTCAGCTAAAACCATGTGTTCTAGTTCAATATATTCATGAACGAAATTATGGTATTTCAATTTCAAGTCGGGATTTTTTTCAAGTTTTTTTCTTTCAAGATTGAACAATCGATTAGTAGAAATGCTTCTAGACTGACCGAGAACAGAAGGATCTTGTTTAAAAGGGATTGTCACGATAAAACGACCGGTATCGTTTTGGCGTACGGTGTCCTTGAAATGTTTGTCACAATAATTTTCCTCGTCAGGTAAGAATTGTGTTTTAGGGTACTCCTCTGATTCCCAAAATTTTGCAACCTGTGTTTCTAAATTGTTTGTTGTTGGAATACTACAATGGTGTGATGTAAGACTTTCGCCCTTCATGTACAATGGACCCGATACTAACCATCCCAATGTTGTTTTTTGCAACGTAGGAAGACCGTCTCCCAATTTGACTTGACCAATACTCAAGAGGTCCTAGAATGTGTCAGCTCCTATGAGTAAGTCTATAGGAGCCGGTTTATCAAAATTAGGATCTGCCAATGTTAATTTTTTAGGGATGTTTAGTATTGTTAAAGGTAATGGCAAAGATGGTAGATAATCTGTAATTTGTGGTAAAATAATACAAGATATTGATTTTCGGAAATCGTTAGTGTTTGATTTGAATTTCAGGAGACGTAAAATTGAACTTTGTTGTGCATTTGATTCACACCAGTAATTGAAATGTTGATTGAACGTTCGTTCAAGTTTAAAAGTTTTGAAAGTTTCTTGAAAATAAAGTTCACCTGGTACCACTATCAAGTAAAGCTCTACATTGATGTGCAATATTAAATTCATCGTAAACTGTAATTACTGCGGTAGAAAGTAATATTTGTGATGGAGTAGACAGACTAGTTTTGAGTGTGTGTTGTAAATTTATAGAATCGTCAACCGTACCAGAAGCCCTCGTACTATTTGAGGCACCATTATCAACCAAAGCACTGCTCTCGCCCGTATCACTATTCTAAAAATGTAACATAGTGTGGTGCATTTTGCCACACCGCCGACAGCCAGCCGACTCACATTCCTTCGTACGATGGTAAATCCCAAACAGTTTATACATCACCTTAAATGCTTCGCAGTATCCAATCTTTCCCTTGTTGTTAATTTGTTAAAATCAGAGCATGAATATAAACTAAGGTTATTTTTTGCATAGACTATACATAACATTATTTGAAGTAGTAGCGAATGATTTTGTATGTTCTTGTATGGATTGTTTCGAAGCGCGGTGTTTAAATCCTTCTACAGGTTCACCCTCTAATGACGACAAAATTCGACAACGGTTTTTCAAAAATTCTGTTAAATTTTCAAAATTCGGTATTTTATTAGAGTGATTCCCATTCACGTTTAGTAGTATTGTCAATCGTTACGAGGTGAATAATTAAGTCGTCCCATTGGTCAGTAGGACGCTTCAAAACTTTCAATGCATTTAAATTTTTCTCAATACCGTCTAATATTAAGTTCAAACCTTGATGTGACTCCTCTTTTAGCGTGGGTTCTTCAAAAAGAGCCTTAACGTGATTTTTTATTAATGCTTGTTTGTTTTCGTAACGATCTGAAAGTAATGTCCAAGCAACCTCGTACTTAACGTCACATATTTGTAAGGATTTTATTTTATCCACAGCACTCCCCTGCAATGACAGACGTAAGTAATGAAATTTTTGAACGTTTTTCATCGCTGCGTTGTCGTGAATAATTGATTTGGAACTATCTCTAAAAAATAACCACTGAGTGAGATTTCCATAAAATGTGGGCAAATTGAGTTGTGGTAAACGAATATTAATCAAATGCTGATCAGTTGTGGAGCTGTTAGAAATGTTCTTATTGTATTGCTTCAAACTATTGTCGTTAGTGCTCTCTCCGACTTCTTTCGAAAAAATGAATTTTTCAACGGTAGAAGTAATTGCATAGAAATTATCTTCGAATTTTTGTCTTTTCGGCGAATAAATGCTAGGATAATTCGTTTCAAAATCATTATCTTCGCTCTCAATTGCAAGCTGATCTCACTTAAACTCTTCTAGAAGTTCCTCGGCCTTTTTCAGCCGGCTCTGTAAATCTTCGATGTTGAGGTCTTCTGCATTTTCGACCTAAAAGAATTGATCTCGAAAATGGTTTGTGAATTTAGTCAAAGCGCTTTTTATGGAAGTACGTTTCACTTTATTTATGTTCGACATACCTGGCTACAAGTGTGTATGTAATAAGTAAATTAAATAATATGTTTATGAACGTCTGTATTTTGTAAAGTAAAGTAGAGTAGGTACCTAGTTTATGTCAAATAAAACCGTGTTCTATATATAGGATGGTGTAGAAAAGGAGGCACTAACCTGTATTGTTGTCAGCAAAATGCGTTTTCCATCCAAGTTCGAAGGACCATGTTGTATATAAGTAAATAATTTTAAGATTTTTACGTAACTAACTATTTATAATTATTAGCAGCTTATTACAAAAGGTAAACCTTCACAAAATAAGAAATAATGTATGATGTGACGTGGAAAATAGTGGGCTGCTGCCGGTAATGAAAAATGTCCGTGCCTCCTCGCCCCTTCCACGACTTGTTGTCGACGGCCGGTGCAGGTGGTGGGAACAGGACCGTATTGAACACAACAGGCACTTTAGAAATATTTTTGGAACATTGTGATTGCCTTATAAATCAATACAAAAATTTGCAAAATCTTAATGATCCAATAAACAGATTTCTTTTAAGAGCCGTGCGTGATAGGTAAACTATCTGACAATGCTCTTATGTTGGTGGGTTCTAGACCAGAAATTATGGCTTGGAACGATCTAAAACATTTACTTAGGCTAAGTTTTGGGGATCAAAGAAACCTAGATTGTCTTGTTCAAGACATAATAGTTATGAAACCTTCTAGAAATGTTTTGAGTATAGAGACATCTTCTATTCAGATAAAATTCCTCTAAGTTTTTCAAACGAAGTTAAACATTCAATTAAGTTAACAGATGATAAACCAGTTTTTAGTAAATCATATCGTTTTCCTAAAATACACAAACAAGAACTGTGTAGCCAAATAAACAACATGTTAGAACAAGGTATAATTAGACATTCAGTTAGTCCTTATAGTTCTAATATATGGGTTGTTCCAAAAAAATCCAATTCCAAAACTGGAGAACAAAATTATCGATTAGTAATAGATCATAGAAAGTTGAACGAGAAAACTATTAATGATTAATATCCAATCCCAAATATTGTAGATTTATTAGATAAATTAGGTAGGGCAAATGTAACGTTATATTTGACCACTATCATTGGAATATTTAAATATCTACCGGACGGCGAGTAGCCAGTCCTTTTTCCTTACCAACATGTGATTCTCGTCGAAAACCTGTAGCACCGATCACCGCTAAAAGGCAGCATCCGGCTATCACCAAATACATATTGAAGAAGACATACCTAAAACAGCCTTTACAGCTCTAAATGGAAGATACGAATTTACCCGTATGATTTTCGGTCTTGACAATGCACCTGCTACCTTTCAGAGGGTCATGGACAATGTCCTGAGAGGGTTAAATGATGTTATTTGTGTTATATATCTAGATGATATACTTATTTTCAGCACATCCCTACAAGAACACATTTCGAGATTGAAAGGTGTTTTTGATCGCCTACGCAAGGCAAATTTTGAGGTACAGCTAGATAAATCTGACTTTTTACAAAAATCAGTCTCCTATTTGGGACATGTCGTATCAACTGAAGGCGTGAAACCAAATCCGGAAAATATCTCGGCTATACAAAACTTTCCCATTCCCAAAACACATAAAGAAGTTAAATATTTCCTGGGTTTAATTTGCTATTACCGCAGATTCATAAAGGATCTGGCAAAAATCACCAAACCGTTGACACTTTGTCTTAAAAAGAACGCAAAAGTCATTCACGATCAAGCATTTATTGGAAGCTTTAACACTTGTAAAAAATTTTTATGTAATAACCCATTATTGAAATATTCCGACTTCAAAAAACCGTTTATACTGACAACAGATGCATCTAATGTGGCACTTGGAGCAGTCTTATCCCAAGGCACTATTAGCCAGGATAAACCTGTGACGTATGCGTCACGAACACTAAATGAATCCGAACAAAACTACAGCTCAATAGAGAAAGAGCTTCTTGCCAATGGGCCTGTAAGTATTTTAGGCCTTATCTTTTCGTTAGACAATTTACCATTGTCACTGATCACAGACCCTTAACTTGGTTATTCAAATTAAAAGAGCCAAATTCAAAATTAGTAAGGTGGCGCCTTAGATTAGAAGAATTTAATTATAAAAAAGCTTATAAACCAGAAAAATCAAATAGCAATGCCGACGCTTCAAGTCGAGTACAAGTAAATACTTTAGAAACAGAATCAACATTAAATAACCCAGATGACATAAATAGAGAACGAAAAATAGCTGACGACCCACGAAATTATATCTCTGATAAAGATTTTGATGAAAGTGGTCCAAGCAATTATATCCCCAAAGTTAATATTTTATCAGACGTTCAATTAGTTCCCCCGAACAATACGGAATCAATTCACAATCATAGTGAACAATCAGATTCTGATCAAACTGCCCGTTCTCTTTCAAAGGAAATCGAAAATGAAGGTATACCAATTTTAGATAAAATAATCGATAATAAAAATAATCAAATTTCAGACTATGAACGCAACAACCAAAAACTATCAGTCAAATCAGAAAGGTATTTCAAACAAAATATAATTACTGTTACTTTACCTATAGAAAATAATTCAGATTTAATTATAGATCTTTTAAAAAATCACCTAAAACCCTGTTTGCGGGCACTTTCTTTCGCTGCTCTTGAGCTTATGAGTAAATA
>CAJUYG010000977.1:67927-94863 GCA_910591675.1 Galerucella calmariensis | reverse complement strand
AAAAATTCGCCCTCTACGAAAAAACAATATTATATAAATCATTAACAAACCCAACTCTACCTATCACATCTATTTTGAAAATAGAAGATTCACCCCGCATTTGTACACATTTATTCGGAAAATTTTCGGAAAGATTATTTAAAACTAATTATGTGCACTCGGTTAATAAATACGATAAAAGACGCCGACGAACAAAGAATGTTGGTGAAATTTAGACATGACGGGAAAACCAATAATCGTGGTATCGAAGAAACACTAAATTATTTAAAACAACATTATTTTTGGCTAAATATGAAGAAAACAATCAGCACATACATAAATGCATGTGACATTTGCCAACGAACTAAATATTCTAGGAATATGCCCGTATGTCTCTCTAAACTTAATAGAAACCGCATCAAAACCATTTGAGATTTTACATACCGATATTTTTTACTACAATAAAAATCTCTTTTCAACTGCAGTGGACCCATTTTTAAAATTTGCAAAATCAATATCACTCACTGGCAAAACAGCCATAAATATTTGCGACGCGTTAACTAAATACTTTTGCAGTTTTGGAGTCACACAAAAAATTATATTCGACAGTGGTACTGAATTTAAAAACGATACAGTTCGCGAACTTCTCAATTAACACAAAATTAAAGTACATTCCACGACTCCAGGGCATCATGAATTCAATGGTATAATAGAAAGATTTCATTTGACACTTATCGAGTACTTGCGTATTTTGAAAGAAATTTATCCCAATGATACCGATCTAATCAATTACGCTGTTCTTGCCTATAATAGTTCAATACACAGTGCAACTGGATTCACACCATTTGAACTCGTATTTGGACACACTAATTCTCGTAATCCTGACGAAATATTTCAAAATAAAGAACTATTTTCAAGCTATGTGGAAAATCACAGAGAAAAACTGAAACACGTTTACAAAAATGTGAATGAACATTTAGAAAATGGTAAACAAAAGGTTTTAACAAAACATAATACAGCTGGCGATAAAAACCTAAAATTTAAGATTAATCAATTAGTTTATAAGAAAAATCGATATTATAGGAACAAAAAGAATAATTAATTCATAGGACCCTACACTATAATTAAGTTATTGGATAATAAGGTTGAAATTGTGAATAAAAAATACAAAAAATCTGAAGTTCATATTATAGAATTGAGAACACCTCATTGTTTTCAGAATCCAGAAAATGCTAAAACTCGGAACAATGTGGAAGCTGATAGCAATGTTGAAGATAGTTAGCGCCCAAGAAATCGAAGTTGTTGACATAAGTCTAACTCCTGGAATACTTCCCTTTAAACTTGGCCTTGCAAACATAGTTACTAGTAAACAATTTTTTTACAAAATATAGACATGAAAGTGCTTGAAGAAGAAATTAGAAAATTAATTGTTTTATGTTATAATATGAATATGTCAATTAATCAGGAAAAATTTTCGCATAATTTAAATTTACAACCAAAACTTGATCACCTAATGTACCTATATAATTGATGAACTAATGAATTAATTCGATAATATTAGAACATTTAACGTTTCAAAACAAAAACGCGGACTCATCAATGCAGGCGGTAGCATAAATAAATTTTTATTCGGAACTCTAGACACAACAGATGGAGAAAAAATTGAAAATGCTTTAAATTTATTGAAAAATAATCAACAAAGAATAGTCCGTGAAGTAAATGTACAAATTTCATCATCCAAAAAATTAACAAAGAAATATTCAACAGCTTTAGATTCTATTGTTATTAATCAAAAAATAATAGCTAAGCGAATCGTAGATTATAAGGCTTATTTAGATAATCTCACAAACGAACTTGACAAATTTTCCATGTATTCTAGTATACCTACTTGACCAAATATTCCTTAATGCCAATACTATCTACACACTTTTACTTTTTATGCTAAGTAGGTACATTTATGTTTATTATCTTTTATTTTTGCTTAAGAGGGCTTTAGAATGTCTTCGAAAAGTTTGTGCATTGGTCACATTAATTCTTGCTCATTATTACCTAAATTTAATCAAATAAACGATTGGGTTATTCACAAAAATTATGATATATTTGGAGTTTCGGAAACATGGTTATCCAAAAATATCACAAACAACATGATTTGCATCAAAGGTTATAAATGTTTTAGGGAAGACAGAGGTCGTAGAGGTGGTGGTGCCTGTGTTTATATTAGAGAAAAGTATATGGTGAAAAGAATTCAGAATATTAAAGTAGACGATACCTATAAGCAATTGTGGGTGAGTTGTACCATAAATAGAACAAAATTTTGCATAGGTACAATCTACCGACCTCCAAACACAAATATTGGCTCTTTTTTGGATAGTTTTGAGAGTAATATTTCTTTGTTATCCTTAGAATATGAACATATAGTATGTATGGGCGATTTTAATATTGATCTCCTCACAATGGATAATTCTACGAATATTTTACTGTCTTTATTAGATGGAATAGGTTTGAAACAAATCATACACGAGCCCACACGTAAGGATCGACTGTTAGATCTTATTATTGTAAATAATTCCTTGAATTTCTCTAAATGTAATGTTCATGATTTGGGTTGTTCTGATCATTGGTTAACTGATAGTACATTAATTTTTGATACTCCGGTAAAAACACCGGTTTCAAAAACCTTTCGCGATTTCTCTAATTTCAAACCCGAAAATTTTGAAACAGATTTTAAAGCACTTAATTGGGAACAAATTTATGATAAAAATACAATTGATGAGAAGGTAACACTTTTGAACAGCTTCTTAGTTTACTTATTTAATAAGCACGCACCCTTTAAGACATCAACTTTCACTCGTACCCATAAACCTTGGATTACCGATAACATTAAACTAATGATAACATTACGTAATAAAGCTCTTCATAAATACAGATCTACTAAACTTCTTGCTCATTGGAACTATTACAAACAGCTAAGGAATTATACAAATAATGCAATAACAGTTGAGAAAAAGGTATGCATCCAAAGGAAAATTCTAAATTCAGACGGTAAAAATAAATGGAAAATAATACATAGCTTGTTGGGCAACAAAAATAATAAAGTGACCTTCAATTTTCAAACAAATGCAAATCTTATCGATAATCATTTCCTAAGTATTACCAGTATTCTCAATCCCCCAGATGAAGAAATATCACAATTTTACACAAATAATGTAAAAGATGGAATAGATTCTAGGCTGGACTTTGAGGAAGTAAATGATGAAAAAATATCAAAAATCCTGTTAGATATTAAAACGCAAGCATGTGGTTCCGATGGTGTTAACATCACATTACTTCAGCTAGCATGTCCATTTATTACTCCATACATAACACATATCTGCAATTTTTGTTTAAGCATGTCAGTTTTTCCTTATGTCTGGAAACAAGGCCTTGTCTTACCAATTCCAAAAGTTAATTCTCCCGAATGCCTTAGTGATCTACGCCCTATTACGATTTTGCCAACAATATCCAAAATTCTAGAAAGAATTATAGACCAGCAAATTCGTTTTCATCTAGATACCTATTATATTCTCCCCCAAAATCAATCGGGTTTCAGAGCAGGACACAGTTGCGGCACTGCTCTATTAAACATCACAGACGACATATTCAGAGAACGTGACAAAGGTAAGATCGGAGCCTTGATATTACTTGACTATAGTGAGGCTTTCGATATGATAAACCATCAATTACTTTTAGCTGTTTTAAACTACATAGGTCTTAGTCCCAAAACTGTTGAGTTTTTTAAAAATTATCTAAGTGAGAGGAGTCAAAAGGTTATGCTAGCAGGTAATCACTCAGACGTTGGGTATATAAATCGTGGAGTTGCTCAAGGCTCTATTCTAGGGCCTTTGTTGTATACAATATATACAAGCAATTTTACATCGGTTCTGAAAAACTGCACTTTTCATATGTACGCCGATGATACTCAATTATACTACTTTTTTGACCCTTTATTAATTGCAGAATCAGAAAAAAATATTAATGAGGACATTAACGCGTTGGTGGAGCTTTCTTCAAAACACGATCTAATGATAAATCCGTCGGAATCAGTGGTTCTGCAATTTGGAAGGAGGTCTGCAGTAGATTTTAATATCAAGATCAACAATAGCGTAATAACGACTACAACTTACGCAAAAAACTTGGGGCTTTATTTAGATGACAAACTTAAATTCGATCACCATATATCTCATATCCTTCAGAAGTCATATGCCAAACTAAAATTACTATTTTTAAATAGACAGGTTTTGAATAGTCATCTGAAAAAAGAGCTGTGTGATACATTAGTTCTGTCGCTAGCGAATTACTGTGACTATGTCTATGGTCCCAGCCTTAATAGTGTCGAACACAGAAGATTACAAAAACTGCAAAACTCTTGTCTAAGACTCACCTATGGAATTAGAAAATTTGGTAAAATATCACACACCCTGAAAATGGCAAACTGGCTGAATATGGAGAATCGAAGAAAGGTTCATGCACTATGCCTATTTCATAAAGTTATAGCAGCACAGAGCCCTCCATATCTCTACAACAAAATCTCTTTTCGGACAGATGTTCACAATGTGAACATTCGTCGGAAACATTTAATTAATATTCCTAAACATCGAACAACTCAATTTGAAAATTCTTTCACTTATCAGATCTCGAAACATTATAACCTTCTACCGGACGAATTAAAAGAATTGCCTATCTCACTTTCCAAAAAAAGAGTAACCAAACTTATTTTTAATGACCAATGTACAAATCTACCCTAAAACCATACTCTTGTAACCTTATAATGTAGGAATTAAAGTGTATTGTCCATTTAGATAGTAAGTATGTTCCTTTTTTTCCCTTTTTTTTTGTAAAGGCTTCTGAGGAAGAACAGTTTTACTGATCAGTAGTCCTTTTGACTAAAATTATACTATACTATACTTATTGTAATAATCAGATTATTATTTTTTGTTTATCTTGGTCAATAAATCTATTATTATTATTATTATTATTATTATTATTATTACTTATCGAAAATTTGGAGAACGCCATCATGTTTGTCAAATTACATATAATACACCCAGATATTTTGACACATCAAAATTCGAAAGAGATTTTAAATGAATTGAATGATAATTACAGAAGCAACGAAATTTTTAATCTAGATATTAATTCATGGTATTCAGAAATTCATGCAGCCTGTTACTTCACTGCTGATAATATAATATTTGCCACAGAATCTCCTCTAATTCACCCCAATGTATTCAAATACTACCATCTTTATCATATCCCTACCAAAAGCGACACAATAATTATACCCAAAAAACCGTTTTTGGCTTTAAGTGAAGAAATTCATTAGTATATGGACGACCCGTGTACCCTACTAGGAAAAAATTATATCTGTCCCCAAGTGCAACTGAACGTGAAAACCAACGACTGTATTAAAGACCTTATCCAAGACATTGAAACTTCATGTGTGCACGTACCTATTAATTAAGCATCCGTCACAGATATTCAATAAAATTAAAGATGAATATCTGATCGTCATCACAAGTGATAAATTAAAAAAGAAAAACCAACTGTCCAGACGAGAATTACCTCACCATTAGTGACAACTTCGTAATACAGATTCCCAAGAATTGCAGCATTGAGTACCAAAACTACAAATTTGGAACCAAAGAAACTAGAAGATTTGGCCAATCGTTATTCCTTCCGATCATTGAAATGGAAAACTTCAAGACCTCAAGAGTCCTAGAACAAAAACCTTTGACTATTGAAAATATTCCATTAGAAGATATTCACACACTTCAAAACGATCTTACACTAACCAATCCATTATCAATAGAAGAAATTGACAATTTGAAATCCATTAATTGGTTACAATGGACATTTATAATTATTCTAATATTAACTGCAGCAGTAAAAATACAATGCATATAATAAACGACTAGTACATTTTTTCAAAGGATTACACAGTTATACTCAATTTGTTTCAAAGCCTGCAAAATTTTATCCTATTCAAAAGTCCTCTCCCCTCCTTGTATCTTTTGAACGGCTACACTTACATTAATAAAATTTGAAGGGTGAGAATAAAGTGTTGTAAACTTCTCTACGAATGGTAACAGGGGACGTAATAGTAATAGATGACGTCACAGTGCCACTCTGGCCAATAATTTTATATAGGACCTTATGGCAAGTTATATCTTGTTTGAAAAGCATTGACATTGGCTACATAGTCATATTAATTTTGTTTGGACTCAAACTAATTTTAACGGATAAATTGAATAAATACTAATATTATTATTTCACATTTAAATATTGAAGATTTTTTAGTCCGCCTCTGGTTAGTTGTCAAAAAAATTGAGGTTTTTAATTTAATAGTATTTGTTGCTTTGCAAAGTTTTTCTAAATAGCTTGAGTATTTAATTTTATTATTGTTTAACGAGACGTTCAATAGTTTACATAGGCAAAATGGTACGTACTCAAGCCGACAAAGTAGCAGCTATCTTAATAATTGGTGAATCCAAAAAGACACTCCATGAAGCGGAACATTTATTTGATGAGAGATACCCAGATCGCGCTATCTCGAGAACTTATTTGAGGGAGCTTCTTCACAAGTTTGAAGCTACATGTAGTGTTCAAGATGCCAAACGATCTGGTCGACCAACATTCAGTTATGATAAAAAATTGATATAGTTGCTGAAATAGTAGTGAACCCTACTTCCTCTTCAACTGAAGTTGCGTCTATCTGTGAAGTAAGTAAAAGTACAGTACAGAGAGTGTTGGCTAAAAATAATTTTCATCCATAAAAGTTAAAAATGGTGCACCACCTTTCGGATGATGACCTCGACAGAAGACTCGAATTCTGTGAATGTATGACAAATGAAATCAGTCAAAACCCACATTACTCAAAAACAATTTGTTTTAGTGACGAAAGTACTTTTTGCCTCAATGGAAATGTGAATACACAAAATGTGAGGTATTGGAGTGACACTAATCCTCACACCTTTCGTGAACAACCCATACATACCCAATTTCCAGAAAAAGTCAATGTTTGGGCAGGTATTTTGGGAAACCACATAGTTGGTCCTGTCTTCCTTAATTCAAATTTAAGAGGTGAAGTGTAACTGGAGATGTTACAAAATGCAATTGAGCCGTTAATTCTTGAAATTCTGGAAGATAATCCAGATGAATTCGGCCATCTGGAAATAACATTTCAACAAGATGGTGCTCCTGCATTATGGTGCAGTAAGACCATAGTCAAGTTACCTGGATGAATAATTCCGAGGTAGATGGGTCGGACGGCGAGGTCCTATAGAATGGCCACCTCGGTCACCAGATCTGACACCGTTAGATTTTTTTCTATGGGGTCACTTGAAATCCAAGGTTTATACTACGGCATTGGCGTTTTGAAAAAAAGAATTATTGAAGAATGCTATGCAATTTCAGCTGACACATTCGAACGAGTACGACAATAGGATGTATTACTCTCAGGAAGTAGACGGAGCACATTGCGAACACTTGCTATAAGAATCCATTGTTGATATTTTATTGGTTGAATTTGAAAAAATAATCTCAATAATTTTGGTATTTATTTAATTTATCCGTCAAAATTAGTTTAAACCCAAACAAAATTAATATGGCTTTGTAGCCAATGCCAATGCCTTTCAAACGAGATATCACTTGCCATAAGGTCCTATTGAAAATTATTGGCCAGAGTGGCACTGTGACGTCATCTATTACTATTACGTCACCTGTTACCATTCGTAGAGAAGTTTACAACACTTTTTTCTCACCCTCCAAATTTTATTCATGTACCTAAGTGTAGCCGTTCAAAAGATACGAGGGGGGGAGGGGGCTTTTGAATAGCACTGTAGATAGCTCATTAGTGTTCTCCAAACAGCATTTTTAATTTGAAACATATGGAAGAAACTGGCACGAATTTTGTGCGCAGCCTGTAGCGCATGGCGCTTCACAGCAACTAACTGAACTAACAAACCCCATTTCAGTATTATTTCAATTCGAGGTTAGTCGTTGTCATTTTGTAAATCCATTTTTATTTAATATACTTATTGGCCTTTCTGCGAAGAAATCAATCATCTTTATCATTGGTACCTACTATTATCACAGCATTTATCATCATTTATCATAGTCAGTTAGAAAATTAGATTTTTAACCCTTACCGTTTTCGTTATGAAAACATTATTTGTCACTTTATCGTTTTTTTTTGCAGACAAGAACGACGAAGGATAACCAAAAATTTGTGACCCGAACCAAAATAATATGTATAGTTTGGCAAGTTTATCTGAAGCTATGCGGCATCGGTGAGAGGCGAGGAAAAACATTGCGCCTATCTGTCAAACGTACAAATGGCGTACGGTAGGTACCAAGTAAAACTGAAAATACAAAGGTCTCTGACAGTACCAACGCCACTGGATAAACCAATATCAGTTAATTGACGAAGTGAGAGGGAAGATCTCACGCACGCGCTTGCCAATAAGAAGTCAGCTGGTCAATACAAATCACTTACGTAATTCGGAGGGTGTGGGTATTATGGTTTTCGTACAACGCTGCCAGAGCTTGAAAAAGCCCATAACAAATTTGGAAAAGTGTTCATCTTTAAATATTCATAAATCGAAAAAATAATGTTCATAGAATAAATCCAAGGAAACAAGCACATAAAATTAACGTTTAATCATATTGTTAATAATAAAAAGACCCATTTATGATTATTATCACTACATAATTAGCACTTCAGTTTTTTCATAGTTGAACGTGGCACTGTCGAATGTTTTCGACTGCATTCCTTTCACGGTTTCAGATAAACTTGCCAAAGTATATGTAGTTACTAGTTATAGGGTGGGGCAATCTTCTGACATCGGAGGATTACATCGTTGTGGTCAGAAATAAAACTTCAAAGTTTCGTGTGAGCTAATACAGATACTAAGGGCACATTCTGAAAATACTATCGATTCTACAGGGTGTTCCAAAACCACGTAGCAGCACGAACTTACATTTTTCCAAATGAAACGTACTATATTTTGTTCCAGAATAGAAAAGATCTCACCGAGAGCGTTACAAAAATATAGCATTCCAATATAATAATATGATATGGGTGTCTTAAAAAGCTATGGCCAATTATTGGCAAAAAAAAAACTCCTCTTTAACACTCTGCTAAACAGTAAATCAAAATAAATCAACAGGTTTTTGTATTCAGTTGTCATTTACATTTACATTTACATTGGCTGTGCTCAGTATTAATCACTTTTTCATCTATGTCTTCTTTAATACAGGGTGAAACAAAACGCAAATCAAGCAGTATCTTAAAAGTTTTGAATGAATCACCCTATAAGTCATGTCATTATACTTAGTACTAATAAATATAAAAGCAATTTGCAGTCTTTACGAAATAATTAAGTCATCATAAATAGTATATCTTAGTTATGTAAGATGTAAGATTGTATTTATTTTCCAACATTTTTTATTTTCAAAAAAATAACAATTATGGAAACCAACATCATAAAAACACTTACATTTACATAAATAAACATTGACATTTTATAAAAAGTGAAGTTTATGCTAAGTGTTAAAAATGGCGACCATTTACTTCCATACACTCATCAATTCTTTTCAAAAACGAGGATTTTACTCTTCCTAACATAGCTAAAGTTATTGTGGAAACTGCGTTACGAATCCTTCCTTTCAGTCTTCTCTGGTAGTAGGTTCTGTTTGATACATAAGCTGCTTGATGTATTCATATAAAAAGGAATCCATCGGTGTGAAATCTGGAGATCGAGGAGGCCACGAAATGGGTCCACCACGTCCTATCCACCTGTCGGTAAAATGTCTGTTTAACCATCGACGTACACAACGAACGTATTGTACAGATGCTCCATCTTGTTGGAACCACAAGTTAACTTTTGTGTTTAAATAAACTTCCACCAATAGTTATTCTCCCAAATATTTTTTCAGAGAATTGTAATACCTTCTTCCAGTGAGCCTACTTTCAAAAAAATATGGCCCTATAACTGTATCTCCTATGATTGCTCCCCATACATTTATGGACCATTTAGCTTGGGTCGTTTTACGAAACAAATGTGGATTAGCATTCGAATAAAAATGAAAATTATGGCGGTTGACGAAACCATTTCTGTGAAACGTGGCCTGACGAAACCATTTCTGTGAAACGTGGTCTCGTCACTAAATAAAACATTTCCAAAAAAATCTGTATATCCATCAATCACACTGAACCACTCGCAAATATTTATTCTTATTGGAAAATCTCTCTCTAAAAGCTTTTTGTGCATCTGCACCTTGTACAGGTGAAATTTGTTCTTTTTTATTATTCTTCCAATTGTTCGTCTGCTTATGTCTAATTCAGTTCTGAGTTTCCTAGTACATGTATTAGGATTCTCAACCAAATTTGTCATTACCACAAATTCGTTGTCCTCATTGAAAACACTTTTCGGAAGAGCATGAGGTTGATAGGAAACATTACCTGATGTGTCGAATCTTTCCTCAAGTCTTGAGAAAGCTCTTTCATTTGGATGTCTTCGATTGGGATATCTTTCACGATATACTCTTGAAGCGAGTAAACAATTTTTTAAACATTCTCCTAACACGTAAATCATATTGATTATGTCTTCCTGTGGGAAATTCATTTGAGTTATTTATTATTTACACCTAACAACATTAACAAAAAATACAGCAATATTTTTTTCACATTTATTAGTAGATACTATTTTGACCGAAGCCCACTTGATATAATCAAAAATATGACTTGATTATGTTCCGCCCTTTCTCAAACAAGCCTATAATAACAATTCTTGAAAGTGGAACATGAATAAACATAAAATTTTTGGTAATTCCAGGTACCTACGGTATTACCAAACATTTTATTTCATTTATCAGATATTGTAGATACATCCAAAATTACGATTGAAATTTATGCCTTAGAAATGTTAAAATTCATAAGACGTTGCATGTAAAAATTTAATACCATTTAATTTGTGTACGTAAAATACTTGTTTTTGACCATTATCGTAAAATATTTACGATTTTCCATCAACTTATACCCTAAATGTACTACATTGTTTGGAAGATTATTAATTGTACAAACAAATTTTGAAAAGACTTATAGGGTGATTCATTCAAAACTTTTAAGATACTGCTTGATTTGCGTTTTGTTTCACCCTGTATTAAAGAAGCCACAGATAAAAAAATAATTAATACTGAGCTCAGCCAATGATATGTGAATGACAATTGAACACAAAAACCTGTTGATTTTTTTTTATTTACTGTTTAGCAGAGTGTTAAAGAGGAGGTCTTTTTTGCCAATAATTGGTCATATCTTTTTAAAACACCCATATAATATATTAGAGTGCTATATTTTTGTAACGCTCTCGGTGAGACCTTTTCGATTCTTGAACAAAATATAGTACGTTTCATTCGAAAAAATGTGAGTTTGTGCTGCTACGTGGTTTTGGAGCACCCTGTAGAATCAAAAGTATTTTCAAAATGTGCCCTCAGTAGCTGTATTAGCTCACACAAAACTTTGGGGTTTTATCTCTTACTACAGCGATGTAATCCCCCCATGTCAGAATATTGCCCCACCCTATATATTAATGTTATTAAGGATGTTACTGTAGCTACCTATTACTTATGTGAAAAAGTGCTTCAATATTTTGAACACTGTATTTGTGTGATTGCTCTGTTATATTGGTGTGTGCTTCAAAATGCCAAATTGTTCAAATGGGTACGTCTGCAAAAAAATTATACGAATGAGAAGTTTTTTTTGAGTTTCCCGATCTAGATATTGAACAAAGTCATAAAAGGTTTGAAATAATGAACCTTAGTTATAAAAAAAAGGTGTTATTTGCGTGAAGATAACTTCCTTAAAAATAATTTTACAGACTCATTTAAATTGAAAAAATTTGCAGTACAATTTCCATCCCAATTCAGATTTAGGTATTGACTGTTTTGTATGTTATTTTGGATATCTCATCGTATGAAAGATGTTGAATTGATAATATCAAAGGTTTTTTTTATTCTCCTATCATAATTCCCTATAATATTATTCCAATACAATATTTGCAGCTGAATAATTTAGCACAATAATGTTATTGTTTAGTCTTTGAAGACTTGACTTGGAAGACCAAAAAATTAATATTGAAGTGCAATATCATTCAATTGCAAATATTGTACAACCTTACGCGTTTGCTGGGAGCTTGAAAATTCGAAAAGCGCGCGTCTTGAGTGCTAGTTTGTACCTGGAGCCAAGGTAGGCGCAAGTGGTAAATTTGTGCCACAAAACACTACACGTTTAACATCTCTCTTATTCACTACTCTTTGGTACTTCACTTATATTTGCTGCACTGTATTTTGTTCCTCTACCTCGGTATTCTTTCAATAGTTAATGAACCATTGAAACTACTACTCTTATCAGGAAAATGATGAGCATTCAATACCATGTTGATATATAAGTAATAATCTTACCAATTGTTTGAGAAATTGTACTATATATGACTGGAGTCCTCAAATCAAGTCGTTTGCATGTAAGAGAATTATTCCGATTGGTTATGTCTGTGAACAGATTTCAATTCCTTTTAAGACATCTTAGGTTCGATGAAGCTACAACGAGAGATGAACGGAAAAAAAGTGGATAAGTTGGCTCCCATTAGACACATATTTGATACTTTTGTCAAGAACTGCAAAAATGCATATACCCCGTTTCATTTCGTCACTATTGATGAATAATTGGAGGCGTTTCAAGACGCTGTTCATTTAGACAGTACATACCAAACAAACCCAATGAGTATGGTATGAAGATATTTGCGTTAGTGGACTCAAAATGCTATTTTACGTCTTACCTCTTAAGTCTAACGTCTTACGTCTCACGGTTTACGTCGGGAAGCAGCCAGCTGGTCCTTTTGATGTAAACAATTCTCTGCTGTGGTTCAACGGCTTTGTGAACCAATAAAATTTTTTGGAAGAAATGTAACCACTGACAACTGGTTTACCAGCATCGAGTTATTAGAATCACTTTATTGTAATAAACTAACACTAATAGGCACCATCCGTAAAAATAAAAAAGAGTTACAAGAAGAGATCACTCGTCCAACGAAGAATCGCCCAGTTCAATACAGTATGTTTGGTTTTCGTGAACACGTAACTCTTGTATCATATTAACCTAAACAAAATAGGAATGTTATATTGCTATCGAGTTCACATCATGACGACAATCTAGATGCTATTACTGGAAAGCCCGAAATTATAATTGACTATAACAGTCCTAAAGGTGGCGTCGACACCGTAGATAAACTTTGTGCTGCCTAAGATTGTGCAAGAAATACCCGAAGGTGGCCGATGGTAGTGTTCTACTCCTCACTGAACATAGCTGGTTTCAATACGATGGTAATACATAATTGTAATAGTCCTAATACAACAAGAAGGAGGGAATTTTTACGAAATCTGGCTGTTCAACTTGTCAACAACCATCTACGCCAACAAGCACAACTAACCTGCTTACCAAAACAACTATCATTAAGAATAACGGAGCTAACTGGTTATAATGAACCTCTATAACCTCCAGCACCTGTCGATAACACTCTTTCGCGACGTGGCTGTTGCAGTTTCTGTGATCGAAAAAAAAACAGACCCACCAAATACTCATGTACCAAGTGTGGAAGATATATGTGCCTAGAACATTGTACATTTATATGTAGAGAATGTAGTGTCACTGAAATTGAATAAATTGTCCTCAAACAATTGTTCTCCATTTTTTGGTTAAAAACTAACATTTTCTCAATGCGGACTCAGGGCCAAATGCACCGTTTCTTCTTCTAAGTAATACTTTCATAAGTAAAACTTGGTGTAATTCAACTGCACCGAGTCTTATTTAGCTAAGTCGATTAAAGACAGGAGGTGGACAGGCTTACAGGGATTTTGATTTTGGTGAAAATTGAAATGTGACATATGTGACACTAAATTCTGATAATGAGAATGACAATTGAATAAAAAATATAAACACTCTAAAATATAATCAAGTAAATGAAGAGCTGCGTCTCCCAGTGATTTATGCCCAGTGTTCATGGATAAAACTATCGATCTTTTAATAGTAGTAGTAGAAATCTGACTGTTCCTTTCCGTAATCGAAACTTCTTAAAAAATTTACATTCGGATAGGGTGTTATAAAAATCTTGTCTGGGAATTATATTCCTGGGAACACCAAATTCAATTAGTTCTATTCTGTAAAGGTCATCAAAAAGCTCTATATCCATTATTAATTCCATTTTGTTTGATTTTATAAACTAACCTCTCTATATTTTGATAATTTGGTCTGCCAAGTAGGCATTCCAAATCACGTGATCCAATATGGCGTCTGCGGGCAAACAACTGTCTTAAGTATCATAAGAAAGCATTTAGTACGTGGTGAATAAATTGTTTAAACGGCATTATCTCCAAAGTTGTGTGAATTTGTGATTGTTGATAGACTTTTTAAGATGCAGAGTGATTATTTAAAGACATTATTGTTGCAAAATCCAGATATTGGCAAGAGGTAAGCTGAAAATCCAATTTGTTTGTTTCCTAGATGTGAAGTGAAATATTTGTTTACAGATATCAAATGAAGCCAACAAATCTGTGGCTTAAAACCGCTGGCACTGAAAAAAATTTCACAGCATCCCTGTTGGATCGACTTCCACAACCAACCACAAGGCACGTAGTTGGCATTTTTTCGTATAAAAATGTAATAATACCACTATAAGTCCTAAATAATGTAAAAAGGCACAAAAACAACAATCCCACAAAATTTAAATAAACTTTTCAACAGCACAATAATATAACACCAACAAACTATTTGCCCCCAGCCGCCATATTGAATTTGTTTTGACAGGTCATTGGAATGCCTAATAGCCAAGACATAACCTTACTTTCACATAAGTAGGACTTAAGTAGAACCAACACTTCGACTTACGTTAGGAACGACTTACTTACACACATTTCCTAAGTCTTACTTAAATGCTCAAGTAGCACCGGTGCAGTTGGCCCTCACAGTCCGGCGCGTATTGACTTGTTTAACTTTGCAGCGCGTGTAACGGAAGGTTAAAAATGAAAATTATCAGCTGATGTCAATATTAAAAAGTGTTGTGTGGAACTGGGCGGAATCTAACCAATGAGAGGTCTACAGAATTGCCAACTTGAATTCAAATTACTCCTCCTGGTTTTTAAATGAGGTATAGTGCCTGGAAAAGTGTTTTGGTCGCTGATCTCGCTTGAACCAGAACACCAAAAAACGGTTGCTGAAATTTACTAACAAAGGGGACAATGGCACCGACAATATCGATGACTCGCAAAAACTTCTCGATTATCAAATAACAGCACAAGCAGTAATAATAATTCACCATTAATACAGCTTCAAAAAAACATACCATCTCCAAAACTTACAATCAAAATCAAGAGACTGATTAATTGGTAGAATATAAAATAAAAATTGTTCAATGTATATTTATTGGTGTAGTGGTTCCAATTTTTATAATTTATTAAGATTGTCCCCACATGGTATATTTTTTAAAACAATCGAATAGAAGTAAACGATTCGCAACACCAGTTTTCAAGACCCCCTGTGAAAAGGGGCCCTATACTTTACCATGGTAATACGAGTATTAGCGGCTCTGTAGCAGAGTAGCGTCAGTCAAAATAGCGCTGGACAAAAACAGTGGCTGAAAAAATAGCGCTAGACAAAAACAGCGAAGGACAAAATAGCGCCGCATAATAGTTATTTGTATGCCTTGGCCGCGAAATACCTTTTTAACGTACCGAAAGGATAGTTATTCGCGGCCATGGCATAATATACACTATTTTTCGTGCAATCGTTGAAATCATCAAACTAGATAATTGTGAATGAATACATTATTATATTATTGCTTTAAAATCAACAGCAGCTCAATTTATTCAACAATGTCCCCGTTGCTATGGAAATGATTTGTTTCAATATAGTTATACAAAATATTAAGTTCTTGACAATTATAAATATAAGTAATAAAACAGACTGTACAATTAATGTTAATATTCATCCTAAATAATGTAAGTACTTATGTTCTTGTTGGTATTCAATATAAAATAATCCTCGTCTTTGTTGTATTTTAGAAATATCAAATTTGAAAGTGATATTTAAATTTGGAAGTGACGTTTGGTTTCGCAGCCGTTGCTATGGGTAACGGCCGCGATATTGAATTTCGCGGACTCCGGTGAGTACGCGAAATACTGACTTCGCGTGCAGTTGCACGGAAAAATAATTATGCTTCATTGTTTTACTACTATCTCATTCATGAAAATATAATGTAGTGCCGAGTTAGCATAATAAGAAATGAAATATTTTCCATCAGTAAAAGTGATAGCAATAGTCAATTCAACAACGCTCCCCAACCAATTGACACAGACCAAAGTGTAGAAAACAAGAATATCATTGAAGGTGGATTCATGCAAGGGTAATTATCATTACATTTTCATTATATTATTATTCACATTTACACTAGAAAAAGTTAATCACTATAGTTTCCCATATTTTGATTGTTAATTTTGTGAGTATGTTTCAGGCGGCTCTATTTAGTGGCAGTGCTATTTTGTTCGCTGCTGTTTTTGTTTTGCGCTATTTTGTCTGGGCTATTCTGTCACAGTGCCGTATTAGCTTGTATGTGGGTTTATCCAGAACAGATTTAAAACTCACTCACATTTCATGGTACATCCAAAAATGGCTTAAGATAACCCCGAGTTATGGCAGGGAATTTGCTGAAGACATAGTGGTGAGCATTCCACACCAAAATGTTGTTCAACTGCCATAAAAAACCCTTGTACAGAACAAATTCATCAATTTACATTCGTACGAGTACTTTCCTTTCTCGATTTCCCTGTGATAACGATATTATCTCAATTAGTATGAACAGAATAATATTTTTTTCAGATTAATCTTAGCTTAAACTATCTCAAGAATATGCTATAACATTTATCAATGAAACTTGAGGATAAGATTCACTCTGAGCAGATCTAGTTTGAATCCGAAAAGATTAGAATGTACGTTCGATAGAGAGATTTCGACTTTCTACACACTGTATCGACCTTGTCTAAATCTCGTTATCCAACATTTTCCACTTCGTTTATTGCAATTCCATCACTGTTCCTTCAGACTTCATTACGTCAAATCGCAATACAAATAAAATTCCGTCAGGCTTTAAGCAACAAACAAAAAGTTGTTCAACTTCCGAGGAAGTGCGCACATAAAACTTCAAATGAGGTCTATGACTAACACAATGTTTTATCAGAGAGAAATTTTTTTATTTGGATTGTGAAATATTATTATAAGAAGAAAGTTGAAGAAAATACATAAGCACGTAAAATCGCTACCCTTAGAATTTCAGATCGTTGAGAATCTAGTTTGAATTGAAAATAACACTGTTACAGTACAATCCTCAAATGTCAAAACACATATGTTCATTTGAAAGCTGATATTTTCTTACTCTTTAAACCTCAGCTCAAGAGTCGTCGTGGGACCTACACCAAGAAAAAAATTTCATCCTCACAGCAAGTTTTCTCGCTATTCCAGACAAAAAATCTATTAAAATAGGCGCTAAGAGAGATATGTGCTATGGCAGTAAAGATAGCTTTACTAAAATCTCTTTAGTGTAGTAGTAAAGTATTTTCATAAAGTTTTACGAAAGTAGCAGAGTATTATTGTAGAAATGGTAAAATGTTTTACTGATATCAAAAGGTGATTTGGTTCTCCTAGGAATCTAAGCCAGCTGTTTCAGATGATGATTATTATAGATCAGTGAAGTCGGGTTTTGGTCTAGACAAGATTTTATGCTTCTACTGGAAGCTAAATTACTAATTTTATTTAGAATACATATTTTTTAGATGCTAGTCATTTGTTTGCTATCGCGGCAATATTCATTAGTTATATAGAAAAGATTATTTTCTGTCTTAGAAAAATCCTTATTAAACGCAAGAACATTATATTCCCAATGCAGGCAACTTATTTCCCGCATTTGATACTGTTTATGATGTTACAGAAGTATGTATTTCCAATAATTTTTTTTGGCTGGAGATTTTGCCGTATAATACTGGATATAACATTAATGAGTGGTTATTTGATAGTCCACAATATGCCAGACCAAAACTGCAAATACAATATATAAAGGTGTTTTTTTCAAAATGTCACATCTAATAACAATAAATACATAAGAATATATTGAAAATGCCCAACTTTAAACAAATAACTTATTTATTTTTTGGTACATCACAACCTTTCATAATATGGCTTGGCTAACTACCCACCAACCTGCATCCTGCACCCTGCACACGCATGTTTCAACAAACCTACGCAGTGTATCGGGATCAATTTAAAGCTTTAATGAAATTTCAATTATAACTAAACTTTCAAGGGTAAGCATTATTTATTTTAAATTATGCTTGAAATCAAATCAAATATATTTATGCAGTGGTATGGTTCAAATAATATATACCGCGAAATCTCTATAGCAAAAAATATTTGTTGGAAATACATAACTGTATCAAATCAAATATGCCTATGTATACAAGGATGGTTAAAATAACACAACAAAAGGTGGAAAAAAATCAACTTTATTTTTAATATTGTTATTGCACATATAGCCTTTAAGAAATGAAAATTTTTTCTGAATATAAAAACAATATTTAACAAATTAAACACATATATGAATGATGTAGTTTGATATTAGCTATAACTAATTCTAAACAAGTATATAAAAATAATGGGGTGGACAAACAAAGGTGTGTGGAAAAACAGGGAAATATTTCGGTTTTTTGTAACAGGACTGTGATAAATTGATACATAATAAAATCAACTTTATTTTTAATATTGCCCAGCTTCTAAAAAATAAAAGTTTTTTCTGAATATGAAAAAAACAAAAAAACAAAACACATATGTATGATCTAGTTTCGATAACTAATTCTTAAGTATCCAATCAATCGGGTGAATAAACAAATATATGTAAATAAACAGAATAAATAAATATTACACAGGGTGTGAAGCGTAATGGAGCAAAATAAGATCAACAATTTGATAACATTCAATTTAAAAATAATCACAGGATGGGCAACTTGATTCACCTCTAAAACTATTCAATTTATAATGTTACAAAATATAAATCGTTTAGGAAGAAAAAATATGAATTACTATAGACAATTTGGAGTTAAGATACTTACACTTAAATGGGATTCTGGAGCTAATGATGCGTATGCTTGTTATATCAAGTATTTTCTAAAATAGTTTTTGAAGACAAGTCTCGGACCAAATTTTGGGAATAGAGCTTATTATTTCTTCATCAAGCTATCTAAGACTTTGATCATTGATTCCTGCACCTGAATTAAAAATTCAAATGCATTTTAAATTCACATAAATATACAAGATGTTTGATAAGTATGGTATACAATTTTAGTGGGTGTGAATTAATATTTTAAATTGAAACCAGATAATTATTTCATTCCTATCATCTTTGATGAAAATATATTTGTATACATTCATCTACTTACAATCAAAATGGTCGATGAATTCTTCAAGCCCCCAAGTTGATAAAAGGTTTTTAAATTCTCTGGCACATCCAATTATCGCACTCCTTCACAAATTGCCGATCCGTGATTGGTCAAACGAGGACTGTTGTAAATAACGGACATTCAAATTTCAAATAAATATCTACTAGACCAAGGGTTTTCTTTTCTGTTTTAGCAAAGAAAAATGCTATTTTTGTAAGAAAAAATTTATATATATTTTTAACAGTGATAGTGAAGAGCTTATTTGTAACGGAACGATATATTTCTACGGTAGTTTACCTAAAGTGGAAATTCCTGGTATAGGAAAGAATGTTTTGTAATTTTAATAAGTATCTTATAGTTTCTGTGTATAGAGATAATAGAAAAGTTGGTTTTACTAACTCAGTTAGGGCCGGTTGTACAATCCTAGTTTAAGCCAACCTTAAATTTGAGCCTAGCTTAAAGGGGATATTCTGTTGTACAAAATAAAGCTTATCCTTAAACCTAGTTTAACTTGACATCTTTGACGTTTGTATTTAAGCGGGTGATTTTGGCGGCTTAAAGCAAGCTTAGGGTCACTTAACCTCAAAAAACACAAGTTTTTTATATATTTAGCGAATTTTTTTTGGTGGAAATGGAAATCTTAAGCGACGACGAAGACTTTGTAGAAATTATTGATATTTTATTAGGTGGAAGACGACTCCCTCAAAATTATAGAGAAAGGCCTAACCATTTCGAGATTTGGAATGATAATGAATTTCTAAAACGATTTAGATTCACAAAACTAGGGGCAAGATTTATAATAAATTTGATTAGAGATCAAATAACATCTCCTACTGAACAGTAAGTTGTAATCCTCAATACAAACAATATTACATTAAATACATTTAAATTTAAATTATTGAAGTAAATGTTTTTCTAATTATAGAAACCATGCTGTAACAGCAGAACAAAAAGTGCTCCTGGCATTAAGATTCTATGCAACAGGTAGTTTCCTTCAGGTAGTGGGTGATTTTTTTGGCTTGGATAAAGGCACTACAAGCCGTATTGTATGGGAAGTTACAAGAACCATTGCAGGCCTCTACAACCAATTTATAAAAATGCCCTCATCAGAAGAAGAAATGGGAACTATTTCACAAGGGTTCTACAATGTTGCAAGATTTCCCAAATGTATAGGTGCTGTGGATTGCTCCCACATTAAAATAATTTCTCCTGGTGGTTGTAATGCAGAAATTTATAGAAACCGTAAAGGTTTTTTCTCTTACAACGTACAAGCCATATGTGACTCAGAATGTATGTTCCAAGATGTAGTTTGTCCTTGGCCAGGTTCCACACATGATTCGACAATATTTGCCAATTCAAATATACGAGCACGCTTTGAAAATGGAGCATTTGGAGATTATCTTCTAGTAGATGATAGTGGCTATGGTATAAAAAAATATTTGTTAACTCCTTTGGCACGACCTCAAACAAGAGGGGAACAAACTTATACCAATTCTCAAATACGTACAAGAAATTGTATTGAGAGAGTTTGGAATCTGGAAAAGAAGATTTCCTATACTTTCTTTTGGTATCAGGTTGAAACGTGAGAAAGTGGAAGGTGTGGTTGTTGCCACTGCAGTACTATTTTAACAAACATTTTAAAGGAGCCAAATCCTGTCATAGACGAGGAATTAGAGGCTGCAGTTAATTTTGTGAATGATGTGAACGTGCAACCATACATGAATATTTACAACATAACAAATATAAACAATGTAGTGAGACATCAACTGATAAACAATTATTTTGAGTTACTGAGGAATTGAAAAAATTGAGTACCATATTTGTTTGTTTTAAGAAAAATAGGTGGTAATGATTCGAAAGTTAGGAATAGTACTGTTGAAATGTGATCAATAATATTTGCTTGGGAATAAACAAGTACATATTTTATTGGACTTACAGTAAAATACAATATAAACTTATATAACTTAAACTAAGAAAATATTTGAGACAAATTATTTTAAATTGGAAATTTCTCTTAGCAATTTTTGCTTTTCAAGCAAAAGAATGTCTTTTTTAATTTTATTCTTTTCTGTTATAGCTTCCAATTGGGCCTGCATTTCACTTTCAATTTTTTTCACTGCTGCATCTGACTCCCTATTCAATGCTGCAATTTCATTCTCACTTTTTTCTGGCATCAGTTTTATTTTCACCTTCCAATGCTGATTTGGTGCTAGTCCATTAAGACACTTTGTTGAATAGGTTATTGTATTCAGCATCCCTACTTCTTTTACGTTTTCCTGAAAGACAATAATAGTCATATGCTAATAATTGTGAATCTTTATTTTTTGTTTTTATTAAAATGAGCTTTTTGTAATATGACATAATTCTATAATGTAGCAGTAGCAGTAATAAATGAAAATATACCTGGTGTATTAGTCGATGTTTTTGTTTCATCCTTTTTTCATCCAGATGTTGCACTTCAGCATTAGAATCAATATTTGCGATAAAATTGCTATCATCCCACTGACTTGACAAGCTGCAACTAGGTTCCTCACTTATTTCAAACAAAATATTTGGGGAGCCATGTGCAGGAACAGGAAGAGCACTAATCTCTTCACCTGACTGTTTGGTCATTTCTGTGATCATTTCTAAAATGGATATAATTATTAATAAAATAGGTTTTTGTGTTTATATATCTAGGTATTACATAAATCTTATTTGTTTGATACTTGGTTTGCTAATAAAACTATTATCGATATCTTTTTAAATATTACTAATAGGACAGAAAACATTACATACTAACCTTCTTGATGAGAATCTCCACCCCACACAGTAATATGTCCATGAGCCCTTTCTCCCAAAATTTCTTCTATATCTCTATCTACCTCCGTAAACACTTCATCCTTAGGTGGCCCTCCACCTGTGCCTCTATTGTAGCATTTGTTGTCTGCAATTTTTTTCTTTGTATTTTTCTTTATATTTTCATACTTCTTTTTTAAAGTGTTTGCCTCTCTACGGTTGTCACGGTTGTTTTCAGTTTGTTCATGTTTGTATCGGTCTTTTTGTTTTCAATTATTTTTATATATTTTTTAACAAAGTGCATTAATAAGTTTTCTTCCTTGGGACTAGAGTTGGCACTTCTTTTTTTTCTGACATTGTCAATAGGGAAAAATCATGAACCGCGAGATGGCGCTGCGAAATCCAAAATGTCTGATCGGAGGGTGAACAACAGATATTCTGTCATTTGATATTAGCTTCGTTTTCGAAATTTTTGTGTTGTATAGCTGGATTTGTATCATAAGATATCTATTAATAATGCCTGTGAAAGTAGAGATATCAATTTCGGATATTCTGGATTGTTGGTGAACGTGTTCGGCCAATTAATGAAGGTGAGGTTCCAATGAAAAAGTTATTAAAAGCTTATGTATGAGATCTCCAACAATATTACAATCCCCCATTATAAAACTCAGTGAGTCCTGGATTTGTCAACGTTCCTGTAAAAAAGGATTAGGAGGACACTGCAAGGATATTATTGCTACATTGATTTATATTAACAGGTAAATAAGTTTTCTCAATTACCTAAGAAAGCAAGTAGGTAGATGATTTCAAAACCACACATCCCTGTTTGCCTCCTCTCTTTTTCATGTTTCAGATATGAGATGCTAAAACCAGTAAGCTGTAGGCTCAAAAATAGGGAAAGGAAAAAAGACATAGAGAGAATCAGTAGGCCAGAACCATTTTAGTCATTTAGTCACCCAGGAATTAAAAAAAAAAAAGAAAATACAATAGGTAAAACAGCTGAACTCAACAAAAAAAACTTTAATCTTCTTGCCTACAGTAAGTTTTAGACAATGAAAACGAACAATAATTAAGTCATTTGAATATGTTGAACATCAGCACTTTTTTAATACCTGCAGATGTAGGGGATTCTGCTTTGGCAACATTTTTGGGAAGATATCGTCAAGTAAAAGAACAAATGGGTGCATCAGTGCAGAAATAAGGAGAAGTTGTATAATTTAATTTTAAAATGGCATATTGGCCATTTCGATTGGAGAGAAAAAAGCTTCATCTGTTTGACTCACCTGTTCTCTTTTATGTGTTGTTTGTTTTTATTTTCAGGCATCTAGATCATATTATGCAAGATGTATTGTATCACAATAAAAAATAAATAAATAATATAAAAAAGTTATTGTTTCATTATATAAGCAAAGGTATGTATGGTTTTGCACAATAATTATAAATAGGTGGAAGACTTTATGCAATAATAAAAACAAATTTTGCTTTTCATATCATTTAATCTATTTTATGCAGAATACGAATAAAGAAACATTTATAATACTAATTGACCAAATGAAAAAATATAGAATAAAATATGGTATAGCAAAAATAATAAATCAGAAGGTTGGAGTTCTCACTTACTGTCGGTCACTTCCACATATATTTTTTTGTATGTTGATATTCAGTCACTGGAAGGTTCTGGATAGGAAAGGATCCACTTTTCAAATGCTCCCTCTGTGTTGTGGAGGTAACTATATATTGAATAATAAAAAATATAAATTGAAGTGAAGAGAATCTGATAGTAAAATTATTGAACTTACCACAAAAAAAACCTCTTTCAGAAAGTGCTTGCTGCAAACAAGCATGTATTTTGAGATAGGCTTCCCTATCTTCAAGATTTTTTGCCATTTCTTCACTGCCTTGGGATTCAAAGGGAATTTATGTAGAGAAATATCCGAAGTACTGTATGATGCACATTGAGGAACTGAGCACATTTTGCGTGATCTTACCTCATTATCTCTTCCAATCCACTGCATTTTAAGATTTGATGTTTATTTGGAACAACTATTGTTCATATAATAACGTAAAAATATATCACTTTCGACCTAAATCACTTAAAATTGTATAAAAATCTCACACTTCACCCATATAAACACATTTGGGTTAGTTTGTTGTTCACCCTCCGAGTATTTCGAACGATTAATTGTAGATGTCGCCCACTCCGAGATTCTTCCCTATACCTATATATTTTCTTCTAATGAAAGTTCATCAGTAAAGGCTGATTCTCACTACACGTGCCAGGCACGATCCAGTCACGGTCAAGTCAAAACCGTTGGAATCACATTCAATGTAAAACAATGCTTTAATTCACATTGGACGGGACGGTCAAGATAAGCCGCGGTCTAGTATCGTGACGATCATTTCTGGGGCGATCAAAGACCGTCGCGCACGTGGCGGACTTGACCATGCCTGTTCAGTGTGAATGACGAAACGGCGATCGCCGGTCAAGTCGCATGCAAAATGGACGAGCAAATGATTGAATTGGTTCGAGAACATGAGGAATTATACGATATGTCCCACAGAAAATATATGGATACACCCCACAAAAACAAATTGTGGGATGAAATAGGGCAAACATTAAAAACAGGTAAGCATATAAACAAATTTTTGAATTTATTATCAAATAGCTACGTACAATATTACACATTATATGTTATATTTTATCATTTTGCCATGACACCGAACCCACTTCAGAGTTGAAGAAGGCAGTAAATTTTTCTCTGACTTGAAATGCCTCTAGTCGGGCATTGTTACCAATACCAGGCAATGCCATAAAAATAGGTTGATTCTGTTCACTTGAATACGAGCTTTCTGACAAAACTGAAGTACCGTTGCGCAAAAATTTATGCAAAATACATGTGGTTAGGATAATATTTTCTATATAATTGGGTTTCGAGTTAATTTTTCTAAAATACAGTCTAAATCTTTGTGCTAAAATACCAAAGGCATTTTCTACAACACGCCTAGCACGACAAAGACGGTAATTGAAAATTCGTTTTTCCACATCTCCTTGAACTTGTAACTCTGGATACGGTCTCAATAAATTTGCTTTTAAGGGAAATGCTGAATCGCCTACAATAACGTACGGTGCTTCAATATTCGTTCCAGGTAAGTTTTTACAGTCCGGAATGTCCAAAGTGCCATTATTCAATGATTTCCCCAATCTCGATGTAGAAAAAATACCACCATCACTGTTTTTCCCATAAGAGTCAATATCTACCGCTATGAATTTATAATCGGCATCGACCAATGCTAGTAGTACTACCGAAAAGGTTTTCTTATAATTGAAATAGTTCGATCCGCTGTTAGAAGGAGCTGTTATTTCTATATGTTTGCCATCCAGTGCCCCAAGACAATTGGGGAAATTCCATGTAGTCCAAAACTGTTCAGCAGTCTTCTCCCAGTCTTTTCTACGCGGTGTTGGTATGCATACAGCCAATAATTAACACTTATGCTTAAGTCAAAAAAAGAGTGAATAGAACAACCTGACATATACTATTAAAAGTTGCAATCGAATATTAGCTGAACAATAAAAATTTTGTACTACTCATTACTATTTCTCCATATTTAGATTATTATTGTACGATTTTGCATTTGCTATTATCTCATAGGTACGACATACATAAGATATGTCTCAACAATGTACATTTTTTTTAGATCCCCGAAAATGCAAACAAAGATGGGAATCGCTTCGTGCGCAATTTCGAAAACACATCAGGGGTCAAAAAACAAAGACCGGACAGGCCGCCTCTTTCCAAACGAAGTGGAAATACGAAGATCATATGGAGTTTCTCAGAGCTTACATGAAAGACAAAGTGAGAATAACCTCAGTAACGGGCGAAAATGAAGATCCTTCATTTATTGCGGATGAAGAGGATGAAAATGATACGCTTACACAAATCTCAGAGCCACCTACACCACCTACGCCACAAATAGCAAAAGCATCCAGTTCGGTGTTACGAAAAAGGAAAATCCCTGTTGCTGCTACAGAAACTGCTTCCAGTACTCTAATGAAGCGCATCCTAGAGGAGGAGAAGAAATTGTAAAAGGAAGAACCCAAATCTGAAATGGACGTGTTTTTTGATTCCATCAGAATGACTGTGAATAAATTCAATCCCTATGATAAATTTTTGGCCAAATAAAAATTTTTCCAAATTGTCACGGAAATTGGAGCCAAATACATGGATCAATATTGGAATCAACCTACAAACTACCAGATCACTCCACAACAACAATTTACAGATGGTATTGCAATTCCACCCTCCAGATCCACTCAACACCATTCAGATTTTGCTCCATCCCACAGTACAACCCGACCATCTTCTGCGGTGTCATCAGTACCTACCTACCATCAGCTCACTCAACAACAATTCACACATAGTATTGCAATTCCACCTACTACATCCATTCAACACCAATCATATTTTGCAACATCCCCCAGTACTTCAACCCGACCATCTTCTGCTGCATCATCAGTACAAGAAACGCCACCAGATAGTGTTGCTTCGTCTGCCGCCTCATTCATAGAAACTTTTTCCACTTAATATTATATTTCATATTTCCATGTATTA
>CAJUYG010000977.1:27051-47927 GCA_910591675.1 Galerucella calmariensis | reverse complement strand
AAATTCATCCGTTGCTATGGTGATCTGACAGAAATACACGTTCTGATTGGTTAAAAATCACAAGTGTGGAATTTTCACAAAAGTTAGCACTCGCATACATCCAGCTGATATATTTGCAATGGAATTGAGGTAACATACACACTGTAATCGTAATCTACGACTACCAAGAAGTTCAAAACTCCAGCAGGTGGACCCCAAATAAAATACCGCATGACATACTTATTGAGCTGAATTGAAAGAACAATTTTTTGTATTTTGTCAGCATTAAGCTTCGATCATATTGGATGCACGCCTGTGAAAGTAATGAACTGCAATTCGCTCATAGTCAATGCAAGCAGTCGAAATGGAGATGTCAGATAATGAGGATTCCAGACAGTTTCTTTTATTTACTGTACATAATCACCCCTAGAGTAAGCAGGCAATCTAATTTCTTAAATGATTGTTACTTTGAGGCAAAAATTGGATACTTATCAATTATTCACTCCAAAGTAGACTTTTGATGGATTTTGAAATTACAACTAATCTGCCAATATTTAAAATGTGTTTATCGAAAAAGTTGATTTAACGTATTAATTATTGGTCTGTGAATAGTTGATGGAAATAACCTGGATATTTGGTTTGGAAAATAATGTATACACATTCATTCCAAATAGGCTTCGTGAAGCACTCCATTGAATTAAAACAATGAATTTAGAAAAATGTGATAAATTATTGTTTTGAAATATGATGCTATGCAATTTGGTGACATTGAGAAGTGGAGTTTTTCAATTGTCGACTTTGTACAAAAAGTTAGGAACATTCAATCATTTTGGAAGATGAACAGATAAACCACTCCCATGTTCATACAATGCACATTATATATTTGATAAACGTCAAAAATTGACGGTCCTGTTAGTTTGTTATTCGAACATTTCTACTCGAGCTTTCATTACACCAAACTTTTGTACTATCTGATTCGCTTTATGAAATGACCAGCACATTCTGATTCACAGTTTCACAATTATAAAGCATCTTCTCAATTTTTCTTAAAGGAGTTGCCAATTCTAAGTGCAGATTTGTTTGTATTGATGTTGGTGATTATGGCACACACACAAATAAGCAAATAAGTTTTCAAAATCTAAGACTGGACAAACTCAGGATACACTTCGTAAGACGTCGGTCTGCAGTTGACAGTTTGGATCATAGATAACACGTTAAAATGTCAGCGCTAATATATTAAGTGGAAGAACCTGCAACTACCACTTACGGCGTTACAGTTCTCACTAAATTAGGAATTTCAGTACTGACGGGACTCCCTTTGTGGCAGCACCCTCGCGCTTTCAGAGATCCCCTACCCTGAGATAAATCACTCGCATGTTCATACAATACACATTATATTTTTGACGGTCCTGTTAGTTTGTAATTCGAACATTTCTACTCGAGCTTTCATCACACCAAACTTGTACTATCTGAAATCAAACCAATGGTTCAATAGAACTCAAAGTCCAAACCACAAAATTTGATAAAAATTTCTCAAAAGGACACTTATGATGTGCTACTAGTTTCGGTACAATATTACCATCATCAGGCTACAATATAAAGAGAAAAGGTAAACTTAATACATGAAGATCTTACAAGATTCTGTTAAAATAATTAAGCAAGAGTTGTTAATAGATATAAAATGAATATGAAAATAATATTAAAGTCAATAATATAAAATTGAGAATATTACAATTGTTGATATCAAATTAAAAAACTATTAATATAATTGAAAAAGGTTAAAGAGAATCTTACAAATTACAGCCCTTAGAGTTGTACTATCTAATTTGCTTTATGAAATGTCCAGCACATTCTGATACATAGTTTCACAATTATAAAGCATTTTTCTCAATTATTCTTCAAGGAGTTGCCAATACTAAGTGCAGATTTGTTTGTATTGATGTTGGTGGTCAAGGCCGCCAAAGTGAAGGTGGGGTCTTTCAATTGATGAATTTGTACAAAAAGTTGGGAGAACGTTCAATCATTTCGGAAGATGAACCACTCCCATGCTCATACAATGCACAGACAACCACTATCCCACATGATCTTCTTGGTTACTCTTCGGAAGTTTATGTGTTCGAACCATATAATCGCCCAACTGCTACTGAACACCAAGTATGGTTGAGCTTCTAATTGTCATCTATTCGTCGAGTTATTGAATGCGCTTTCGGTACAGCAGTTGCTTAATGGTTGGTGAGTACTTAAAACAGAATGTGCGATTCACAAAGTGGATATACTTGTGAAATATGTGTGTCTACTACACAACATTGTGATAGACAGAAAATGTAGTGCAGAAGTAAACAAATATCTAACTGACTATCCAGGACGTAGAGAACATAAATATCTACCGTGGTACCACAGAGCAACCAAAAAAAATCAAGATTCGAAACGCATTCAAGCACTACTTCCAGTGTGGAAAATAGCGCTTGAGACTTCTTTCTATTCTCAATGGTTGCCGAATTATAGGTGTAATGAAATTTATTGTAATGAAATATATGATAGTTTTCAAAGGTTCACAATGGATGAATTTCACTAAATTAGCCATAAGTACCCAATATTTTCAATGTTCAGTGTTTTCTTGAATCTTTTTGCTGCTTTTCGGTCAAAACACACCTTGATTAATCAAATTAAACCATTATGTTTTCTAAACACACTGTAGTCATTTGTAGTCACAGTTCAGGAGATTATATGGTACTTACATTTCAATTCTTAGTTCATTTGCGATCTCATTCCAAACTTTATTGATATGGTCCCCATTGCTATGGAGTGAATCATCAAACAAAACCATCGATTGGTTTTCCAACACACTGTATATATTGGTTTCAGTTACAGTTTATGAAAGTATAGAGTACTCACACTTCAATGTTCAATTCATTTACGATCTCATTCCAAACTTTATTGATATGGTCCCTATTGCTATTGAGTTTCAAAGATGCGCCTTGAATTGGTCTTTTGCTTCTCCCGGCATCGATAAGCATTCATGTATTATACGAGTCGACAAATATTTCTTGGCGCCCGTGCGCAGTGGCACAATGTTGATTGTACGTCCGGAGCTCATCATGTCTGGTGCTCTGATACAGTACATTTCAGTATTACTTACCGGGTGCGTCTGATTAGTTATTGAGATGGCTTTTCAAGAAAGTAAGATATTTTAAGTGATAAAAGTCGTGAAATATTGAACAATAGGCTAAAATTTATGAAAGAAGAAGCTGAAAGGGGAGAAGTTTCAAATCCTTCAATAAATAAAGGTTGGATGTTTCACATATCATAAGAACTACTGAAAATAACGACACTTACAGAAAAATCTGTAGTGCCAATTTCAGAAAAATAAATATTTTTTCTGATTTTGTTAAATAATTATTATTTGCTTCACAACAGTAGATACAATGTTTTTTTAACTATTAGTATTAGTAAATAATGGTATTTTGTGCTTTGAACTAATTAAGATACTGCTACACAAATATTTTACATCCGGCTATCAATTTTCAACATTTTTTTCCGAAATAAATTATGATTGTAGTAATATGTATTCAATAATTCCATTCGTAGTGTTTGAAATGTGATGTTTGAAATTAGAAATGTAGAGAGATTGAAAGATGATTTATTACTGAACATTTGTTACTCTTGCTCATTTACAATAACCTCACCACACCGCACCCCTGTATGTAGTAGTATCTTGGAAATGTCGCTGTTAGGTGCGTGAATTTCGGCATCCCTATATCTCGTGTCTTTTTGTTAGCGCATCGTTAGGCGCCAATAAATATTTGTTGGCTTGTACACAGGAAGAGCTACACAATTACGACCTAAATGGTCAAAAATCAACTGACGAAATACGCACACTTGCATGCTTGCAACTACAGGACAATTTTTTTGTTTCAAAGTAAAGTCGGATCAAACTTAAGCGTGCACTTGCAGATGGCGGGTAGTGTGTTTGTTGCTCTCCTGCTGATTTTGTTCAAATGTGCCTCACTGTCGCTAACTAGCTGCGTTTTGACTAGCAGATTGGACTCAAAAAAATTTTTTTTAAGCTACATCGGTTGATTTCATACAAACAGAAATTCAGGGAAACACAAGTGTCGACCAGTTAACAAAATCAGGAAATACTTGCACCCATAGAGATACTACATGTAAAGGCAACAAGCCAGCTGGTAATCCATCAGCATCTAAGAGAGAGATAGAAAGTCGGAGGGTTAGGCTGTCTTCGTCTAATAGCGCAAATGCTGTATACACAGATAAAGGCAGATAATCCTCTGATCGTCTGTCTCTTTCCCTCTCACCGGAGTTCAGACATTTCCACCAACACAGTGGCCTATGGTTTGTTGCCTCTATTTTTATTACCTCTATGCTTGCACCTTGTCCTTGCCAAAAATTATAGCTAAATTATACTTTGATTAGGTACTAATGTAAAGCTTTGCTTTTTTTGTGATACATTTATGTTTCAACAAATCTTGTTCATATTTTTGGTTTCCTATCTCAATAGGGAACTTGCCAAAAAAATGAAATCATTTGAAAACAATTAAAATCGTAAGATATTATCATAAGGAACTTCGTAGAAGAAGAAAAATTCCAATAACGATTAAATTACCTGAGAAATAAAGGGTTGAAATTTGAATAATTTGAACTGCTCTTAAAACGCGCTGCCATTAGTTGTGACGTCAGACCGCACTTTTCGAGTCAGGCGATCGTGAACCGACAATTCAGAACAACACGTAAAGAGCGTTGAACGTGGTTTTTAGTTGTTTTCGGAGAAAGTTTTGTTTAATTTTGCTTGATTTGGTGTTTGTGATTTTGACTGAAAATGGTTGATGCGGGTTTTATAAAACGACAGTCAGACAATTTACCCAGAGTTGATATGTTTATGACTGCATCATACATTAAAAATTGTTTGTGGCAAAGTAGCATCAACACTTTCCAGGTCCATGGCCATGTCAGTTATTGGTTGGGGGTCGCTTTGAGGACTGACACTAGTTTGTAGTATTCCTGGTAATGTTGCGGTAGAACAGGGAGCTACTGCTTCATCAACAAGTCTTCCCTTCACCCTTTTAATAGCTGCTGCTCTTGCAGGAACTGAAAATGTTCTTTTTCTGTCTGGTTGGCAATCGAAAATGTGAGGCACTACATGAGATTTCATTATTTTTTCACCACCCATCAGTTTAAACTTCACATAATTATCCATATCTTCGGCAATCTGAAACAAAAAGATAACATACATAATCAAATATTTATTAAGTATAAAATTATGGGTCCCTAAGTAATATTTTTAACTAAATAGGTGGTACCTCGATATCTAAATAAAATTAGTAGATATGTTTTTATATTTAAGTACGTATGTGGTAATAGAAGATTGCAGGCTTTACTGGTAAAGTAACAAGTTTACCGAACCCTAATTATTTATATTAGGTATTTATACTCACATTGAAATGATCTTCACAAACGTGAATGTCTTTGCTCTTCGTAGAAAAATCCCCTACACCTTTTCTGCATGCTTTTAGCCATTTTATTCGTCGCTTGTTATCTTCAGGTACGCGAATGAAAATTTTATCTGGATTTTTCACAGTTGTACTCGTACACAAAGGAACCATACAGTATTTATACGGTATTTATACGGAGTTTTTTTCCATAATAAATACAAAAAATGAACATTAAACACTTAAAAACTGAGAAACTGACGCTAACGATTCGAATTCGATAAAAAATCAATAAAAAATGCTTCAAATGGCTGTTAAACTCGTGCCGGCCGGGTGCTTTCTGCGGTTACCGATGCGCGAGGTGCGGTGTGACGTCACAGCCGCTGCCGCGCATTTTGCTTCGTTTGAATATACCCGGTGGCGATTCCAACTTTAATTATTTATTGTGAAATAACAATTGCGATTTAAGGGCTGATATTTGGTATAATGTGTTTTCATATATGAACACACATTTTAGTAAAATAAAAAAAAATGGGCAAGTTCCCTATTGCGTAGATATAAATATTTTCAATCATGAGAAACAATCGGATATTTTCAATAAAACAGCAATTGAAATTTCTTTAAAGCATTTGTACAGTCCAATTAGACGATGGATATTGAAAAAATGGACCTATAAACCTTTTGGCTTCATTCGGTATCATAATATATATGCTTTTCTGAGCTCAAAACTATCAATAGAATGATTGAATGTGCCGATCCCAAGCAATGCGAGTGCTCCAATCTGTTTTTGTGGGAATCTGGTAGTTTTGTACCTACCCAAGCTGAGACGTTTCAGTGCGTGTCATGGCTGGAACAGTTCTACACCAAAAGGCTTTGATTAGATTCTCCTCAAGATTTTTTTATCATCACACGAACGTGAAATCACACCAGTTTTGTGTTTAGATCGCAGGCTTTTGCAGGTTCATGGTGTACAAAAACTGCGCCACCTCATGCTGCTTTCGAATCTCTTATGAACTTACGTGCGTTTATTACAGAAATCAGCGGGGGGCCTACCCGTCGTCAACCCTCTCAAATCAAGGAACAACATTTCTAACGATATCAGTTTATTATGAAGATAATAATGAATTTCTTACAAGTTTTACACCGAATTCTGAAAAATTAATATTAGAAATTATAATTTTTGATTTTCTTGTAACCACCTTCTATAGCTAGGTGGATAATATGGTTACCCGTGTAAAGCGAATAGAAAACCTTTGTAAATAATCACCTTCGATACACGCCTCACAGGCCAATAGAAATAGAGAATTGCCCTATTGACTTTTCTAGTTTCCTTCAATTATAATTTGGCAAGGTAACTTATATCCTCTATCTTTTTTTTATAAACGTGGAATTAATATGAGTCTTATAGATTAACTTCATTGATAAATGCAGTATTTCTCATGCCAACGTAACTTTATTAATCAAATCGTGGTTACTTCGTGCTAACTCGGTAACGTTTATTGTACACAAAATTATCAGCGTATGCTCTTTTCTTAAATTTTTTAGGAAAACTATCTTGACTAGTGAAGTTCCAATCATTTTTAATGCAAAAGTTGATAGCTTCTTCTTTCGTCGGGAATTTTAATACAATGTTAGAGAGGGGATCTCCTGAAGAACAATATCCTATGCAAGCATTTTCCCATCTTTCCTTTGTATCGAAACGAATTTGCCAATCATGTGTATTATTCGTACCACTTTGCATACAACTTTTTGATTGCTTAGCAATTCTAGCAATTCGGTGTCGCAGATGATCAACTTCCTTCCTTAACAACTCAATAGAGAAGCGGTCTGATACTAAAACAATAAAACGAATGTAATCTTACCATACCTTATATATATTATTAAATAATTAACTGGAATATGTTATTTGCATTTCAAAACTTTTCACAAAATATTCCATTCTTTTTTATCTAACTCAGTTTTTTCATGAAACTTTACCAGAGCTTTCTATTGGCTACTTGTCCGTTTAGAGCTTGGAACTTCACATTCTCCGATCATGTAGAGTCCCTCAGAGATGTGGCTACCAAAAAGTGTCAACGACTCTTCTTAATCAATGTACAGGGTGATTTGTGAAATGTTTCAATTGATGAAGCTCAATCTTCTACAGAGCTGCGTAGAGACTAGTGGAGCCTCTTCTGGTAATTTGGTGAGTTCATTCATGAGTTCGAGTTTACAAACATAATAACATACATGATTCCACTATATTATAGTACGTATTTAGTTTTTTATCAGTTTTTCAGTTTGTGCAGATTTTATTTATCAATATTGGAGTAAGTCAATTGAATCAAGAAATATTAGTTTTATCAGTAGTAATACCATGAGTATCTCAAAATAATTAGGTTATACATCGATAACTTGTTGCTTCGCGGTCGGATTATTAAAACTGTCAAACTGACACGATTTGTAATTATGCAGGAAGTTTGAAATATGTAACCGTATTTATTTTGAAATACGTATTGTATTTGATACGATTATTTATTTAGTAGATTGAGTGAATATAAACAATGTATCAATTCAAATACGAATTGGTACAATCGAAATTACAATTATATTTTGGATAAACGTCAAAAGTTGACGGTCCTGTTAGTTTGTTATTCAAACATTTCTACTCGAACTTTTATCACACCAAACTTGTACTATCTGATTTGCTCAACATTAACTAGTATAACATTTTTCTCTCAAAGCAGGTGCTAATTTTCGCCACCATGGACGCTAGTGACTAGTTAGCAAGGTCATGCAGGTTCTCTATGGTGTTTACACGACTTATTCGCTTTTTCTCATTTTCTCATAATACAGTATGGTTGAAATAATACCCTTCTTGGTGTGCGTCATCGATTGTTGATCTCCTTCTATCACATTATAGTTTGGCAAGTTTATCTGAAGCTATACGGGATCGGTAAGAGGCGAGGAAAAACATGGCGCCTATCTGTCAAACGTACAAATAGCGTACGGTACCTATTTTACCAAGTAAAACTGAAAATACAAATGTAACTGACAATAGCAACGCCGCTGGATAAATCAATATCAGTCAACTGACGAAGTGAGAGGGAAGATCTCACGCACGCGCTTGCCAATAAGAAGTCTGGTCGATACAAATCACCATTTATGTAATTCGAGGGTGTGGTCATTATGGTTTTCGTACAACGCTGCCAGAGCTTCAAAAAGCCCATAACATATTTTGAAAAGTGTTCATCTTCAAATATTCATAAATTGAAAAAATAATGCTAATAGAATAAATCCAAGGAAACAACGTTTAATCATATTTTTAATATTGTTGATAATAAAAAGACCATTTTCTAATTATTATCACTACATAGTGAGCACAGTTTTTTCATAGTTAAATGTGGCAATGTCGAATGTTTTCGACTGCATTCCTTTCACGGTTTCAGATAAACTTGCCAAAGTATACGTAGGAAGAAATGGAAAAAAGGCAGGTCTGTGATTAATCATAATCAAAATATCACAATAATGAACCGTTTGAATGTTTTACAAACGTTAACCCTAATCTTTGACTTACAAAAATTTGATTGGTTGATGTTTAGATTACGCGTCAGCGCAACCTATCAATCGGGAGCTCAAAATACTATGGAGGCGTTACTTTCGTAGCGGCAATGTGTCTCACGTCTTTTTCTACTATCACACTGACAGTTCTTGTCAGGTGTGTACTTTGTTGCTTACGGTCAATTATTATTTATTTGAAGTAAATATCAATCTTATTGTTATATTTATCTGAAAAATACAAAAATATGCCTAGATACACGAAAAAACATCAGCATTTTGAAAGTTCTGAAATATTTTCAGTTAGAAAAAGATGCTGGTAATTATTGATTTCATAGCCTTTTCGAATTTGGCTGAATACGATCCTGATGATTTTATTTATCAAATTTAAGGTTAGCTATATGTCAAAATAGCAAATAAAATAAACGACATGCCGAAAACCCGGATATATGTCACAATCGATGACGCACACCAAGAAGGGTATTATTTCAACTATACACTACTATGGTTGAAACACCTTAGCAACTGTCAATAGACGTCGCCATTTTATTCAAAATTTGCTATTTAGGAACATACGATATGGCCACGTTAACTATGAAAAGCCCAAAGGGCTGAGTATATGTATTGATTATAATTGAAAAATGGACTTTCGATTATCAACAATATATTAATAATGATTAAACGTTAGTTATTCAATGTGCTTCTTTCATTGGTAATAGAGTAATAGAGATGGAGTTTACCAAGCACCTCTAATTATGTAACTGTTATTTCTCATGCTTCTTATAAATACAAGTACAAGTAGGTCGTAGGTAAAGTATAGTACGTAAATCGTGTTGTAAAGCATCTTAAGCAATCACGGAATTACGCACTCGCCGCTACGCGGCATCGTGTGTAACTTTTCCATTCGTGCGTGAAATGCTTCTGACCACACACGTTGGTAGATACTATTATGTAACTCGCAGTCAATGGTTATTACATGATCGTTGCATAATATACTATTGAAGCAATAAGTGATTTTCAAACTATATAAATAGCCAATGGGAACGAAATTGCGAAAATTATTATTATTATAAAAGTTTGAGCGAGCCGAATTCGAATACCTATATAGCTGGCATGAAAAATATTATTCACCAATTATTTTGAAGAATTATTTCGAACAAAATAAAACTACTCCAAAAAGTAGTCAGTCCCGTGTAGTTAATTTGTAGGTGTCATAATTTTATTGTTTTTGAAAAGTTAACGTTTGATAAGAGAGATGTTGTCACACTCTTATTCAATATTAAGTGAATGATCTTACCAAAAAATAGAGCAGCTATAGTGACATATCACATAATAAGGTATCGATTCAAACAAATATTTCCCAGTATTTCAACTGAGTGGAGAATAGAGTATCTACAACATAATCTAATATGTATAAATATGGCTCTTCCTGTCACTTTGTTTCATATCTAAAGGCAAATCAATTGTTTTTTAATTTTGGATTCCAAGACAAAAATTGCAATGGCGCATTATTTTTGGTAAATAGTAAATCAGGACAGACTAGTGAGTCGTGAACAATGTTGCTCAATCAAAAGTAAGTAGAGTCTAACAAAAAAATATTCTATACCTTTATCACATTCAAGCGGTTCAGCGACCACATCTTGGTAATGGAATCCATAGATTGGAATTTTGTAAATGGATTAACAACAATCCAACGCTGGACACTATTTACAAATAAAGCCCAATACACAAGAGACGGGATAAATAACTACCGTAATTCACATGTGTGGGAAGAAGGAAATCCACATGCTTTTCGAGAATGTTCCCAGTTAAGGTTTTCTGTTAACGTGTGAATTGGTGTCATGAATGATCCATTAGTAGGTCCTCACCGTTTCACTGATCCTTCAAGAGGACAGGTCTATTTGGACTTTCTACATAATATTTTGCCGAATTGGCTTGCCAAGGCGAATGTTGTTATCCAAGGGATGTATTTCAAGCATGACGGGGCTTCCTTTACCTCTTTACTGGCAGTGGGAAAACAACAACAGGTGTGAAGGACGTGCAGGTTCTATTTTATGGTCTTCAAGATCACCTGTTTTCAATACCGTTGATTAACATATCTCGGGACAAGTGAAGCAGCTAGTTTACACAAAAAGTATCAATAGCCACCAACAATTAATTGATATAATCCCTTTTTGTAATATGATCCCCAGGGTATCCGTAATATAATACGGCATTTGACAATTCAGCAACAAAAATGTGTAGAAGCTGCAGGGTTACATTTGTCATTCGACACAGTTTATCATTTCAGTTGATTGAATCAATAAAATTTCTTCATACTAATATCGCAAAATGTTGTTTACTCAACGGTAATACAACATTATGGTTGTTCTATTATTGGTTAGATGTGATCGTTCATTAAAAATTGAATAAGAGTGCAACAACATTGTCGCATCTGTTGTTTTCATTGACTATCTATATAGTCTCAAAATCACTTATTTTAATCGAAGAAGTTTATAAACAGGGTAAATTATCCCTAAATTAATTTCTCTAAATCCGGTCTTGGAAGCTTACCAGTCGACTGCTTGATAGTAGTGTACTGTATCATGGCAAAATTATGAGAATTGAATGAACGATGGAAAAAAGAATTCAATTTGTTGAGATCTACATTGTATTTGATATTAATTATGTTCAACTCAAAGTTGTGACGCGTTTCGCTAACACAGTAGCTTTCTCAAATGAGTGGAGGTTTGATGAAAATTGAATTAAATTGGATTGGAAAGTGGTGATGACAACTGTGATAAAATTCATATAGGTAGAACTTTTGGGAATTCAGAACTAGAATTTCGGAGCACAAACGTAGCTATAACAACCGGAAATCAGATTCCAACCATAGATAAAAAATACTTATAGATGGGAAACTGACCCGTGGCGCCCTTTACTTGTACGGGTGGTGCCACCTTGAGAGTCCCATCAGTACCTCCAACATAAATCAGATGGTTGTGAACTTCACAGCCATAAAAGAAGATTCCTGTAATTTTACACTTTTTGGCGGCATATTCAAAATTACTGTAATTTCACTTTTATTGTAAAATGACATTTATGGTCCATTTTTTGATATTTCATCTGAAGTTACTCAACATTAGATTGATATTACAATAATAACAATCAAATAGTCAAGTAAAATTAAATGAAATGTCAAAAAATGGACCATATAATGCCTGAAGTGAGAAAAATAAAGCAATAATCATCAAGCTTATATATTTTATTAAATAAAAAGTATACAATAAATGGAGCGTTTTTTACATATTTCAATGACAAACATGGAGAAAAATAAATTCAACAACAATGCTGGGAAGTTCAAAGCTGTGTGAAAGAATAACTACTTCTGTCACTTTCCATTCAATAAAACATTTTTTTATAAAGATAGAGCTTACCGGGTGCCCTTCACATTACAGTCTTTCACAAAACATATTCTCGACACTGTCTCTTAAGATAAAAGTCCCACTATAAACGATAAAAACCAACTAAGACTTCTCAACACTTACACAAAGAAGCAAAATAGTTTTTAAAAACGGAAACTGGACAAACTCAGATAATACGTTAGGATGTCAGCGCTGATATATGTGGAAGAATCTGCAACTACCACTAACGGCGTTACAGTTCTCACTAAATTAGAAATTTCAGTACTGACGGGACTCCCTATGTGGCAGCACCCTCGCGCCTTCAGAGATCCCCTACCCTGATTCCAACTACTCAAATCATTCATTAGAAAATCAACACACTCGAAAGGTTCCGGTAAAATTGTTGTGAATGAATTTCCAGGTGAACTTGTTAAATACTTCAGTTAATCCCATATTTAAACACTTTTTGCTTTTTATTTCCATCTGAATAGATTATAATACTTTCCTCAATATCCGTAGAATTCAGTATTAAGGAACTGTATAGATTAAAAGTTTTTCATCATACCTCCACTCGTTTGAGAAAGCTACTGCGTTAGCGAAACGCGTCAACTTTAAGTTGAGCATAGGTTCAAATATAATGTTGATTTTAACAAATTAAACTGTTTCATTTTATCGCTCAGCTATCAAGTAGAAGCCTCGTCCATCCAGTTCAAGAGTTAAATGAGCCTTGCTTACACTATAGCCAATTAAACTTTATGATCAATCTCACAAATCACCGTATACATGAATAAGGAAGAGGAATTGACACTTTTTCAGTAGCAATATGATATTCTCCCTGAGGAACTCTACAGATGGTAGAGATATGTGAAGTTCTCCATGACTCACCCTGTTAAATGTTATTCGGAGTCATTATATTCCCTTGTAGTTTAATTGGTTTTGTAATAGATTTCCCCCCTAGTAACTTGGAGTATGTGAGAGAAATGTTCACGTCTAAGTATGAAAATATACCTTTCGACTATACATACAGGGTGTTTTCAAATGACACTTACAACGTTTGCATGTCAGTCCCTCTCGTAAAATAGGACAAAATGATAGGAGGATTGAGGTCAGCCTATTCACTTTTCGAAATACGAGGTGTTAAAGTTATGAGAATGTTTTAATTTGATAACTTAAAAGTGGAGGAATAAATTGACTCGACATTTGGACATTCAAATGTAAAAGGGAATGCTTTGATGGAAAAACATGTATCAATTCCTGATTCACTGGTGTACATTTGGAGGAATATGTCACCTTTCCTCTCCCATTTTCAGGCCACTGGAATTTGAAGCTATTTTCAATTAACTCTGCATTCCTCAATAGTTTTCACGCGAAAAACGAATATCCGTTACATATCAAAAAATTTGTAGTTTTCAGGATAACCAATGTTCTCAAGAAGTCTGCGAGATCACTTCTTAATAATGGAATAAAAATTTTTTTTTTTAATATCTCTTAATAACTACCAAACTACTGATGGTTTGAATTTTTTCATGTAACGGGAACTGATTTAATTATGAAACAGCAATGCATCTAAAACATTCGGTGAAGATTGTTGAGAATACCTGTCCAAACTTGTGATTTCATTAACATCCCGTATTTCAAAAAGTAAATAGGCTGGACCCCCTCAATCAAGCTATCATTTTGTCCAATTTTACGAGAGTTATCTACATTTTGTGTAACTCTGCCTTTTCGTTATTTCTTATCGTATGAGGTATTCTTTTTCATGAACTTCGGATTTTCAATCAAATATATTTCGTAGATATAATTTATATTTTATTTATGCATCCTAGACCGTTAAATATATCATCCTTTTGAATGTCTTGAAGTTCTTCTACCCTGACTATTAATCCTAAGTCTTGACAAAATTTTCTACCTTAAACTGGCGGTACATCTTCATCAACAACTTCAAAAAGTATATTTGCATAGGAATTTTTTTATTGACATTTGACTAGTATCTCACCTATGACAGAAATTGTACTTTTGCGTTACCAGTCTTTTAGATTTGGAAGGTTTTATTTCAGAACCCAACTTTTCTGCTATGTATTTCGTTTAAATATTGCATTGTGCTCCAGTCTCAAGCTTCACTTGAAATTTTCTCCTATTAGCCTTAATCATTTCATGTCAATCTTCATCTTTATTATGACATGTGTCACTGATCTTATGTATTACACATCTTCTTTAGTTTTTTCACTGTCGTCTTCATTATCCAGCGACTGTATCTTTCCACTTTTTTGTTTGTTTCTACTCGAGAAACATTGTTGTGTGAAGTGTCCTTTTTTAATGCATAATTCACATGTATGCTCAAATGCTGGACAATTTGTGCTGCCACACCTTTTACAATCGGAAGTTTCTGTAAACATTTTTGAGTTTCCTTTGTCAGATGTTTCCTGCAATGAACTTCTCTCAATTGATTAGTAGCTTGTTCACTGGCTCTACATATTGTTATGGATTTATCTAGTTCCACATTATCTTCCGTTAATAAATTTTCTCTCACTTTATCAGAACGGATTCCAAAAATTATTCTGTCTCTCAACAGGCTATCCAGTAGGTTTCCAAAATCACATTTCTCAGCTTTTGAACTAATTAGAGTCAAAAATTCGTCAAAGGTTTCACCTTCCTTTTGCACTATTTTGAAAAAATTGTAGCCGCTCAAACGGAATATGTGCCTTTGAGCTGAAGTACTTCTCGAACCTTTCTTTGATAATTTCTACATCTTTTTGCTGTGCTTCCTTGGGGTTGAAATTGTTGAAGACTTTGATGATATCTGGACCTATGGTAGTCATAGATAGTGCGGTTTTTTATTCTGGTGGCTTTTTGGAGAGTTGGGTCGCTACTGAGTACCAATCAAATTGTAGACTTCAATTTTTCCAGATGTGAGACACGTTTTCCTTGCTCAGGACTATATTTTTCGGTAGACGAATTTCTGAAACACCTTTATCACGGGTAGCTATTTCATCAGGCATTTTCACTGTTCACTTAATCTCTGGCTATGAACTATATCTCGCTTTCTAATGACCAAGTTACTTCTGACACCATGTAATATTATTTTTCATTGAAAATAAAGATTACGAGATTTAATTACAAGTATATTTTGTGACATTCATTATCATCAACTTGTTAAAGTTGAGTGCATCAAGATAGTTTGTTTACATTGAGGTTCATCCTAATGTTACAGTAATTAAATCAGAATTTTCATCGTTTCTTATAAAATAGAATGTCATGATGTTTATGTTACTAATCTACTACATAACCGATCAATCCAATTTGATCCAATGATAAATAGAACTTGTACCATTGGCACTTAATTATATCCAGCAACAAAATTATCGGATATATCGATAATATACCTAATATGGAAATCATAAGAATTATTTATTATGAGGAATTAAGAATATTGAATTGAAAAGTGAAAGTTTTGTGGTATATTTATTGGAATATTTCCTAATATTCCTTGTGGAATCGAACCACAATGTGTTTTCTATTTTCATTAAACTGTTTTGTTTTATCGTGAGCAGCTGGACAATCAATGAAAATATTTTCGAGTTGAAGACTGCAAAAAATTGCCGAGGTCCATACAGTGCTAAGTGTTTATTTTATTGTGAATAAGCAATTATGCTGCGAATAAGATACGTAAGGTGTTCGTCTCAGAAAATATTTTTTTCAAGATATTCATTGTTTTGTCAAAGGTGTTGTTAATAGAACACGTTGGTCCCTACTTTATTGTTGAATATAGCTATTTTTGTTAAAAACAATTTCAATTAATTTTGTGGTTTTTGGGTAGTTCAGTATGTATTGATCAACAGCAAGGCCAATAATGATCCATAAGAAAACTTGGATAGAAGTTGAGATAATATCCTGGAAAGGAAGATAATTGATTATTGAATACTCCTCTCTCCCACAATGAACACAATTCTGTGCATTAACTCCTGTACCCCAAAATAAAATTGGAGTATTTGAAGTTCTTTTAAACGAGAATATTCCGCTATTCATGACAGCTTCAGCTAATTTCAGTATTCCTTTTTCTTTCATTCAGTTGACTTCTCTTGAAACTGTGATATATTTTATAGTTGAAAAAAAAAATGGAAATTCTAGGGAAAAAATATGAAAAAGGACTTACAGTTCATCATCAATCAACAATAAAATTTTCTTCAGAGATCTATAATTACGTTCAATATTGTTGGTACTCAAGTTTAGTACAACTATGGACATTTCACTCAGAAATGAAATTTTTATTGAAAAACTTGAGGGTACTCAGGTACTCAGGTACTTGAGAAAAAAAGGAATATACAAAACGCAACTTTTCCCAAAGAATTTTGGAATTCTGTGCTTTTTCTGATAAGACAAGAATTTGTTTGGTACATGATAGCCATCAAATACGTCTGTGTAGAGAGCCAGCGAGAGCAGCCCAGCAGCAGAAAGCGAAATGTTTTGGGCTGGGATTATGTCCAATGGCCGCACAGTATTAATACATGTTCAGGGAACAATGACTGGTGATAGATACCTCAGGGAGATTCTACATCCTCATGTGAGGCTATGGCGAGCAGCTTTTGGCAACTTTTTTGTTTTCATGGACGATAACGCCCGTCCTCATCGCATCAGAGCTGTAAATGAGTATATAGAAACCAAGTGCATCTATCGTTTGATATGAATCCGATAGAAAATTCTTGGGACATGCTTTCCCGGGCAGTAGCAGCACGCAGAAATCCACCCAGGAGTGTACAAGAGATTGTTCATGTCGCTCAGGAGGAATGGTGGAATACCTCGCAACAGCATATTAGTATGGGTAGGTGTCTCAAAGCCTGCATAGATTCTAGATACGGAAAGACTCAGTAATAATTTCAATTTATTATTCTCCCTAGGAAGTCACCAATGTGACAAAGTAATTTTTATGTGAAAATACTCTTATATTTGAAATATGTGTATTGGCAGATGATGAAATTTCTCCAAAAATCTCTTTCAACATAAAACTAATCAATAAATAATTTTGGAATCCATTCTTAATAAGGTGGAAAATATCTTATGATATATTGGGTGATGCAAAACTTTTGAATCTATGCGTAGCTTGCTATGACTATGACAAAAAGCATGAAATTATTTTGGAATGTAAGATATCTTGGCTCTTCATATCTCATTACCCCTAGGTATTCGTTTGTGAGTGGTGAGACGAGAATTATATTTTTCTCCCCCCTTTATTGTGAACAACGTATTTTGACACTGTTTCCAAGGACGTAAGTAGCTATCACCAAAAAAGTACTTATCTGTTGACGACGGGTTGGTCTCGACTAGTAAATGTTGATCACATCCCTTATGTTATAAATAACTATTGAAGCGTGCATTTCCATAGCGGTGCCAAATTGAAAATTTTTCAGAAAGAAGGAAGAACATGTTTATACAAAAAGTGTTTATATTCCAAACTACAAAAATTCAAATGATAAATTTGGATAGGATATAAGATATCGTGAAGTTACGCTGAAAATAGCGCTGAAAATAGGTTTGTTCGTAGAACAGTCAAAAACTATCAAAAACCGTCAGAGGCATGCGCTTTAAGAAAAAGCGTTCGTAGAAACAATTTGACAGTTGGTGATTTGAAAATCCTGTGTTCATAAGAAGAAATTTGCGGTTTCGGATCAGTTGCCAACTATCAGAGTGATTTTCTGACCAGGATCAAATGTTTAGTTTGAGCATGCGTATTGTAATGCTGTAGAAAGTGACATATTTTCACTATTTTTCTATTGTGAAAAAAAACACGGAAATACCTAACCAGTCAGTTCCTTCTAAAATAAAACGTAAGTAAAATCATTTGTATGTTGTAATACCGGACATTAAAAAAAATCTCTGGCTTCTCATTAGGATGGCCAAAGAATGACACATACATTACAAAAATTTTCACTCATCCTTTATTTTTTTTCATATATGATAATTCGATCTCTTCTTCAAGTGATGGAGAACTTTTAGTTCATTTTTATCAGACACCACTGTCACGATGTCAAAATTTTCCACCCGTTCGTACAACAAAAATCGCCTATCGATTTATAACGAATCACAAACGGAATGTCAGAGTTTGACAAATTTCCAATCGATCGGAAATTCTTTCTACGAGCAAACCTATTATAGAAACTATACAGGGTGTCCCACGACGAGTTAAAACTATCTGTATAAATATGGCAAAATACTTATAATAAAATCATGAAAATTTTTAAGTAGAGGTTTTCGAATACGATATTTTCAACTAAAATATTTTCAAAGATGGCCAACTTTCGGTTCTACCGGATGTCGACTGTAACTTTGTTATTTTAAATAGAACATCCTGTATATTGATACATTTTTATAATCTACGTAGAATTTTAGTATACTTTTGTCCAAATTTTTTTTTCGAGAAATGCATACTTTTTGAGTTAATAATTTTTTTGTAGAAAATTTGACCGTTGAAGACCCTTATAAATTATTTTTTTACGAGGATACCCTTGAAGATATGGAAATGGTTTCTGTTCGGTTGCTCTTGGCAAGGTCAGGCGTATTTAAATCTATGTTGAAAACTTCTACATTTTATACAGGGTGTCTATAAAAAGTGTTCAATATAAAATTTCTTCATTTTCTCAAACAGAACACCCGGTTTTTTCGATTTTAATGCATTCAGGGGGAAAAAATAAGGTAAATTCATGTATACTTTCCTATACCTAGACCTCACCGTTATCCAGATGTTGAATGTTTTTCTGTGAATTTTTAGAGATGCCGGTGTAGTCTAAATTTTAATAAAAGCACAAAGAAATAAAAAATATCATCTTAATTTGCTTCTAATACATGGTAAATATGGCAAAGTTGTTACAAGAACATGTGCTTCATTTGCAGTAAGATATCCAGATTGACCGCGATCGAAATCAATCATTGTTGAAAGAATACTTAACAATTTGGAGCTATTTGTGACAATAATAAGATATGCTACAAAATTTTATGGAAAATTAGAAGCCAAAGAAAAATAGTCTGGTGTTAGATGTTCAAAATTGCTCCCTTGAACTTAAATTCATTTTTCAACCCTTCTCAGTATGCCTTCATTCGTCGCACGGCTTATCATCATCTCAGAAAGGGAATTGAAGGAATTTCGAACTTCTAGCCCACAATCTTTTCTAGATGTTGAGTGAGTAAACCTCTTGTTTCATGTGACCCCATATCAAAAAAACTGAAGCCGTCATGTCGGGAGAACATGGAAGGAAGAACTTCTAAAAATGTATCTCTGACAATTGAATTGTGAGCAGGAGCACCGTCATGAATAAAAAAAAAGTTTGCTCAATTCGTCTGGTGGCAAGCAATCTAAATAATTTTGTTTTGAATCTCTTAAAATAGCAAGATATCTTTCGCCTGAAAATACAACAAAAAACATTGAAAAATACAAAAACAGTGATTTTTACATCATTGATAAGGAATAAATCGATTGATTGTGTTTTCTTACCATTCAAATTTCCATCGTGAAAATGGAGTGCTATTATTCGATTATTTCTAATAGCACAAAAGACATTGAACTGCCACCGATCTTTAAAATCACGTTCTTTGGTTAAATGAAGATTATCTTGACTCCAATGATGGAAATTGTGTCTATTAAATAATCCATTTTTCGTGAATTTCGATTCCTCGCACCAAATTATGTTTTCAAAAAATCTTCGTCTTCCTGGCATTTTGTAATTAAAAATTTAGCAAACGTTATCCTAATCCGGTCAAATTAGACCAAAAAAGAATAGTGAAGGTACATAAATTCCCAGCAAGCTGAAAGTGCGTGTAATTGTTCAAAACATACCAAAAAATAACACCTGAAAGCTCCTCATCATTCCGGCGCTTGGAAAAGAATTTATTCAAGGTCAAAGGTCGAAAATCTCGAAAAAAATTTGTTTTTCGCGATTTTCAGCAAAACGGTGAATTTTTTGTAATAAAATAGTTCACAGTAAAAATTGTAGAACATAAAATTCTCTATAAGAAATGAACCAATTTTTTTTCTTAGAGCCACCGTTTCTGAGATATGAGTCAAATATTTGTAAGATTTGTAAACGTTATAACATGCATAAGTACGCCACGTAGATACATCTCTTAAGCTGTAATATAGCTAAAAATATTTTTCAATCGGTATACATATGTATGTATGTATTTTGGGGTGACATTCACTGATCCCTAAAAGATCTATTGTGCCCCCTCACTTCTACTTATTTCTGAGGAGAGCCTCAGAAAGTAGTAGCTCCTTTAGTCCTATTTCCCGGAGGAATCTTAGGATATCTGCAGGCTTCAACTAAGGTTGATGTTCTCTTCTATCCAGTAATTGTGCTCTAGGATCCTGAAGTTCTGTGCAGTTGTGGATGGAGGTTTTTTCTTTCATGCCACAAAATCCACGTTGAAAACACTAAAAATGAGAAGCAGGTGCAATTATCTTGTCTACCTCCAACCTCAGCTGCTGCTCATCAACATCTTTTTCGTGCAACCGGACGCAAAACAAGCATTTTGCAGCCGCAAC
>CAJUYG010000977.1:0-17051 GCA_910591675.1 Galerucella calmariensis | reverse complement strand
AATTAAAAAATAAGTAAGTAATGCCACAAGGAACTTACAGAAGATAATTAAAACCAAGATTCGTCAAGTTATCAGGAAAATTGATAAAAGCAACCGTTTAAGAGGCTTAATATCGATTTGAAGGGTCCGCTACCTTCCAAATAACAGAATCGATATTTATTAGTGATCATTGACGAATATTCACGATTTCCTTCCGCCTCTTCATGTTCTGATGTGTCATCAGCGACGGTAATACAGAATTTACATAATCTTTTTCCTGTATTCGGAATACCGTCCTACATCCATTCGGATAGACGCTCCTCTTTTATATCTGATGAACCTAAAAAATACTTAAATAAATTTAACGTGGCGACCAGTGGCACTGCACCTTATAACCCTCAAGGAAATGACCAAGTAGGAAGATTCAATGGAAAAATATGGAAGACTATTATGTTGGCACTCAAGTCCAGTATGCTGAAGACCTCTTGACGGGAAATTGTTCTTCAAGATGCCCTTCATTGTGTCCGGTCACTTCTCTGCACTGCACTAATTAAACTCCACATGAACGCATGTTTCAACATCCTTGGAGGTCACCGATTGGCGAGTCGATCCAATCGTGGTTGTTGACTCCTGGAAAAGTACTTATGCGTTGTCAAGTGAGGTCATCTGAATACGACGACGTCGACGAAGTAAATCTATTAGAAGCAGACTCTAATCAAGTCCTTGTCCGTCTTCAGAATGGCCGAGAACTGACAGCATCTCTGAAACTCTTAGCTCCATGTGATGAAGGAAAATAAGTACCAAAAGTTACGAATAACGATCTAACTGAAGCAGGTTCTCTTACACAAGATGGCACCAATCCCCCAGAATCTATTACGAATTATATAATACACTTTTCGAATACCCCCGGCTCTTCTGAAAAACCGCATCAGCCTACAAGTTTTAAAGCGACTTTCATCGAAGCCCTGGTAATTGAACTGAGAAAATCTGATAGAGGACGTCGTATGCCAAGTCATATACAAGATTACGTCACAAATACAAAGGGGGAAATGTGGTATATTTGATAAGCTGGTTATTCACAGTAGACCACAAAATATCATTGCACAAAAACTACGTATTAAGATTGCACAAATAACTCTGGAAGTTATGGAGAAGATCCGGGAAGAATTCCAAGCACGTCTTTCTTATTGAGTGTTACCTGAAGGTAGGCAATTTGAAGACTTTATTCAGGTTTCGTTGTATTTAATGAATAATACATAATGAATATTTCTTGTGATACTAAAAATTGATAAATTTATCGAACAAATACAAATATCAATTACTCAGACATAGGTAGTGATACGGCTGAATTTTGTTCGAGAAAATTCCCTAAAATTTACAAATAATAGTTATTTATGTACCAAAGCAGAGAAGTGATTCTTTATCGGACAAGTCTGAAATTATGAGACGAGCGTGAGAAGCAAGCGAGGTGAATAACAGGCGAGTCCGATAAAGGCACGTTACTGACGTGGTGCATACAAAATTTTATCGCCAACTGCTCAGAATTCAGAATATGAGAAACTGAGGCATATTTTATGGCATTTAATTATGACAAAGTGAACAGCTAATATGGAACAAATCTACTTATTATTTTTCATCATGTCAAAGGAGTTTTTACAATAATTTGTTATGGTCGTTTACTTCCGGAAGTCAATCTGATAATTGACGGCTTCACTGACGGTTGGCGATGAAAAATATTCTCTGGATTGTGGTCAAAAAAGACAGTGGATTGCCTTCCATGTTCCAATTTTATATTCAGTAAATACAGTCAAATCTAGGTTTTCGAGTTATTTCGCAATGCGCATTATCAAAATATATCCTTAGATCGTAGATTTTCATATTGATATAAAAAATGGAACAATATCAGAGAACGGGCATATATTGTTAGAGGACAATCCAAATGATGGAGTTGAACAGACAGACAAAGAGAGTGACGACGATTGGAACCAAGGGGAAAATATTTCGTCCAAAGTACATTGTGAAATAGACAAAGACCTAAGAGCTTCAAACTCAGCTCAAATTCACCAAAAAGCCTTCAAACTTTTTTCCCAATAAAACTGGAACCCCGTCAATAAGCAAGTACTATATGCCATCAAGATATTCAACACTGGTAAGCGTACAAGTAATGAAAGAAGGACACGTTTACTTTTTGTGGACGCTGCGTGCAAACCAGTGTGGATTAAAATTTGACCAATACCGGCAGTTATGTCTGTTAACAGAACCGCTCAAGCTGAATGTGGCTTCATTACTGAATTCCACAAAATCGAAGACATTTTTTTGCATCATAATTTTCTTGCTTCATAATCTTCGCTTTTGATAAGACAATTAATAAATAGTATTCTTAATAATTTGAAAATATTGACCGACCTCTCTTTGGTTGAGAGAATCAGTGAAGCAAACTATTGATAATACGAAAATTTCTCTTTGAATGGGTCAATTAGTATAGCCAATTTCCATTCATTCACAGATATTGACTATTTTTCTGGGTTCTCCAAATAGCCAGAAACGTTCAAAACAGGATTAGTGTGAAATTTGTGGCGGTGGCCCATTTTGCGTATTGAATACCTTTTTGGGTGGGAGTAGTTTTTAGGGGTAGATGGTGGTTTCTTACCCTTCCTAACACCCTAGTGATCTGTAATGTTTTTTTTTATTTCCCACCAGAAAATAATTGTGCGCACACACCGTTAAAAATCTGATAACATCAGATAGTCGTACCGTTTGACGTAACGGAAAACCAGTCGATTTCACTGTTATATTAGTGTGCGGAAGGTGATGGAAAACACTTTTTTGAGTATTCACATTGAAGTTATTTAGTTTTTGATTATGGGAGCTATTCTAAATTTTTCAATTCAATTTGTATGTTCACTTTTCTATTTTTTTTATTTTTATTATGAATTGTCTATCAAATAGCTGAGTTTTGCTTTCCAATGAAGTATCACTATTCAAAATGCGGAAACTTTTTCCGCAAGATAGTGCCAACATCGAAATAATAAACTGCCACACAATCAAATTCATCTCAAAATTACTATTTTAATGATGTGTCACACTTAGTACTTTCCCTATTCCAATTTTATTGGTGATAGTGAAAATGGGAGGGAAGTGGTGAAGGATAGTTGAGGATGTGATCGATAGATGTCTCCCTTAAAATAAAAATCGATCTCTTTTCGCATTTTCTCCAAAAAATGTGTCTTCAAGATATGCGATCTATATAGCTTTCTGTGCCGCACCCTGTATACAGCACAATGACTTGAAAAAATGAACAGTAATACGCAATGATTGCCAAAGACCTACTATTCACAATTCCGTAATATTCTCTTCAAGTTACGGAAAAAACAAAATTGCTAGTCGTCTATGGCTTTGAAAAAAGTAATAGAGCTGCTTACATAATGATATGTGCACTTAACTTTCCCATGAAATCCATAGGAGAATATTATGGAATTGTACGTATCCCAGCTTGGGAGTTTGAAAATCTTTGTTTGATTTGAAGTGGTTTTTGTGCTGTGTGTATTCATTCGCGAAGCTTTTTTTCTATAAAAAATTAAATATGGACATTTCCAATAGTGTGATTATTAGGCCATTACCACTTGAAGAGAGTTTTGACAGGTATTATGGCATCATATCATGGGAATGCAATGTGGATACAAAATAAAATATCTCCGAATTCATTTGAGATTCACGGAAAATTCTCAAAATTGCAATTAATTCTTATGGAATGCCAAATTTCCAGTTCAAGCAATTGTTAAAATAGTTCTGTTCTCTCCGTTTATTTGTTATCTATCAACTGTTCTATTGAAGGTAATATTTCCTTATTTCATTTCAAACCTGCTTTTCCGTATATACCCAACCCTATTTGCTTTGAGTATTTAAGTGAAAAATCACTCCAAACTTCATTAAATGACCATCTTCGAAACCTAAAAAATAAGCTCCAGGATTTTATTTGGCTCTGGCCCTAACATTTTCCACTGCAAGTCTCTGCGACGGATAGTTTCTGAGATAAAGTACTCTGCAATGTTATCTGGCCACCTGGTACATTATATCCTTCCTGTATATAAAATTAAAACCTATGTTCAACAAAACTGAAGAGATGAATTTCTGAAAGCAGTTCAGAGAGATGACATGATATTAGCTTCGTTTATTTACCACGGTACAACAAATTTTCTGCATAGTCCTCTAGAGTATGATTCTAGGAAAACTGAATATAAAATGCGATACTCGTATGAACTCCTGAAAATGACGGCTGCAACTACACCCTTTTCATAATTTTAATATGTTTTCAGTGTAGGAAGTCAAACTGTTTATATATGCAATTTATCAAATCCTGATTATGAACGTGTGGGATCCGTAAATTGAAAGTTTTCGGAATTCATAATAATGAAGCAGCTGTTATCGCTTATTCTTGAATATCCCAACTATAAACTTTTTAAGTTTTTTTCCGTTTTCTATGCTTGGTTACATATAATAATAATGAAGTTTCAATTTAACGTAAACAGACTTTTTTTGTGTGATTAAGTAAAGAGTCTACAGATATTAAAAGTTTGGTTATTTCAGCCAGGATTATTCCTTACAGGTAGTCATCTTCATAATACCTTCAAATTTGGTTCTTCTAGTCAGACTTATTCCTAACAGGTAATCATCTTTATAATATCTACAAATTTGGTCCTCCAGCCGACGAGACAGTCCTAGGGAGACACGGTTAGTGATTGAGAGATTTTGTTAGATTGATATGGAAAGAAAGAAACAGAAGCCAACTTCTGAACCACTGCGGCGAAGCGAAAGACTTGAGCAGGAAGAAAACAAAGTGGCAGAGACTACGACACTTCCTGCCACATGAAATGAAGTAGAAAAGGTGACGACAATCGCTTCTACGACATATTTCAAGCAAATGTCAGACATCGACGTCGTTGGAAAATCTAGCAAATCCACAGCGACTGCTAAAACCGGTACAAGTATACCAAGCAGAATACGGCTAGCAAAGATTCAAAACGCAAACAAGAAGAAAAATTTGGGATTGAAAAATCAACAAGAGTTATTGGACATAGAACTAGCTCTTGAAATAGTAAGAATGGAGGAAGGGTCCGAAAGTAAATCCTAAGCACTATCTATAGTATCTATACCTGTGTCAGGTCTACCTGGTGAAAACGTGGTTAACAGGTGAAAGTCCTTGGAATTTTCAGAATGAAACTGAAACTTGTATAGAGACATGTTCGAAAAGATATATTGGTCCAACGTCGAATCTTTTCAATGATACAAACTCTCAGTTTCCCTTTGAAAAAGTTATTCCAATTCAACATATAGGGCCAGTGTCTATTTCTCAAATTTCACAATTTTTAGTAAGACAATCTCTACCTAGAGATTCACCATATTTCGACGACAGCCCTATCGAATGGCCGAATTTCATCCACAATACAGAAGCTCTAATGCTATTTGTAACTCTAATAATAAAGAAAATCAAGTCCGACTGCGAAAGTGTTTAATAGGAAATGCAAGAAAAGCGACCCATTCTTTGCTAATATTGTCACAAAACTTGATGTGATAACGCTTCTGTAGATTTGGTAGACCAGAGCATATTATATCTTTAATAATTTCTAAATTAAAACATTTCGGTCACCTTGAAATAGACCAAGTGGATCCATTGATAGAATTTTCAGACGGAATAAATAATTTTATTGCGACAGTACAATCTCTAAATCTCTAGAGGATATAGATCATTCACAAAATCCAATGTTTTTGCACGACTTGGTTAATAAACTTCCAATGTCTTATAATCTTCAATGGACGGAACATGTTAGAATACAACCTAAATATGAACTTTTAGAGTTCGCAAATTGGCTAGGTCAGAAATCTGATATTTTGAGTCAAGTTCAAATGCCAAAATCGACAAATATAACAAGATCGACCTAAACACAAAAATGCTAAATTGGCTACCCTCTTGAATACTCAAGACAAAAAGTATATCAAAAGTGTATTTAGACCAGTGTCGAAGCCTTCAAAAATGGTATGAAGTGAAAAAAAATAATAGTAGGATAAAACCCATCAGAAAAGGATGTGATTTGATGTGATAAACTCAAAAAGAAAAATTGATCACGGGTGATCCGAGTTCAGGAAGTGGAAGGGGGTGAATAATAATAGTTCATTTGCTTTTAAGAAGTTGCTTATAGCAACGACTGGCTACATATATACAATTACATTAATATTGTGATATAATATAATTAGGCTGCTGAGCTGAAAAAAATTAGGAAAAAAAAAGGTAGAACGTGTCGCGGGACACACGGTAGGAACTTTAGTTCCTTTTACGCAAAAGTTAGGTAATACATCTGACGTTATAGATAAACAATTTGCATATTCTTTGGTGGTTGAGTAGTAAGCACACCAGACTCTGCTTGATATTAATAACGACAACAGATAGACGTTTGAAATAGTTAGCAGAATATTCATTATCATAGATAATGGTACGGTACCCTTCATGAGAAAGTACGACTGGCAACATCTACTTATAACAGCATCGTATATTTAAAAAAGGAAACCGTAGCATTATACAAATTGGACATTCAAGAACTGTACGTTTACCACAAAATTAGTGGAAACATAAAATTGAATTGTTAAATTTTCAATTTGAAGTTATATTACAGTTTATAGAAATTTTTATTTTCTAGAATTTTTCCTTAGTGGGTCGTAGAAAAAATTTGCTGCTCGACTCGTGTGGATTGTTCATATCGCACTTGAACGATTGAGCACTCCGCCTACGGCATCGTGCACCATCTTCGTCCTCGTGCGATATGGCCATCATATCCACACTAGTTGCACAAACTACAATTTCTTTCAAAATATACCCTTTTACATTTAAAAACTACCTGCCAAATGTCAAATCAATTTATCCATCCATTTTAAAGTTATCGGATTAAGACATTCAAGTTCTCAAAATTTCAACACCCTGTATTTCGAAAAGTAGCTAGACCCCTTAATCGCCCAAAAAAATTATGGAAATAATAGTAAAAATTTATCCGAACAAATTCAAGTAGATCACTAGCACTGCGAATACCAGCTTTGCATAGAATTTCAATATAGCATCGGTGGTTCAGTGGTTAGAATGCTCGCATTGCACGCGGGCGGCCCGGGTTCGAATCCCGGCAGGAGCATATTATTATGAATCGCTGCTTCGTAAACGAAAGAGAGACTAAGGAGGCACACGCACGCAAGCAAGGCACATAACGAAGCAATGCAACATAACGTAGCGTAACGTAACGCGTAACGGTCAGATCTTTTGCGTCGCGACCCCTGGTCGCTCAAACATAACCTGGCGTAAAAAACTAAAGTTCCAATAATAAAAAGTTATTTATTCAATATGAAGGATCTCAATTTGAGTATATTCCAGATGTATTGGCTAAGTACCATAGCATCCTCATTTGTAATATTTTGCAAAGCGTTAATTAAAGCATCTACATTCTCTAAACAAGAAATATTGTGCTCAATTACAGTATTTATTGGACACTCAAATACAACATGTAGAATAGTTTCCTTTTTTTGATTGTTACATATAGAGCAAACTAATGTCGGGTCAATATAATAAACAATACCTTCAAACGTAAATTTAATTTCATAATTATTAGCCATACGAAGTTGGGCCAGAGTGCGGGTGACTTGGATACGTAATTTTTTTTGTAAATACGGACTGGGTGCTTCAGAAATGTCAAAAACACTATATAAAGACATGAGAATACCTAGATACAATATTAACATCCACCTTGTGCTAATGTGTGTAATATTTAGCCAAAACATCTTTCTTTAAAACAAAAAAATTGAATGATAAAAAATTATTCCAGTAATTTAATACATTCAAATCAATGAAAAACTGTCTTATTTGCCTTGACCAGTTGTACTTGATATCGCACGAGTCAATTAGTTTTAATTGTTGGTTATAGCACAACTTTGGGTAACGATCATTTGCCATCTGAGACAGTTTATGCAGCCAGTTAAGTGAACATTTAAAAACATTGTTAGCCAATTTTACTCTTTCCGTTTCTACTTGAACAATAGCATAGCATAGCAATAGTATTAAAAGGTATTGAAAGTATTCTCTTTAAAAACTATAGTTGCACTCTCAAGAATTTCAAGTTATACAAGTCCTTAAACAGAAACACAATTAAACTAAGAGCCAATGATTCAAACAGTTTTATTCTCGGGCACCAAGTATGGATTTTAGCCTAATCCATTATGAAAAGAATAGCTGCTACAGCCTGTTTACCCTTTTCAAAATAACTGTGGCCATTTCATTGGATAGCCCACTCGAGGTAAATGTCACACCCAAGTAAACATACTTATTCGTCATAGATACTAATTCATTATTAAAAAAAATTACATTTAGATTGACGGAAACCTCCACAACTAAACTGCATTATTTTAGTTTTCTTCAAATTGACAGTCAAGTTATTCAATGCAGTGTTCTTTTGTAAGATATTCAATTGTTTCGCTACATCAATTTCGTAGTGTAACAGGATAACCAGATCATCTGCATACAGCAAACACAATACATCGTTCTTATCGTCAATGTTCACACACTGAGCTCCATGATCATAGAAGAATTTTTCAAGATCGGCAATAAATAGGGTGAAAAGCAGAGGACTTGAAGGTTCTCCTTGCAAAACTCCAGTCGTTACCGGGTATGATTCAGTTAAACCATTAGCACTTTTTTTTGCAGATTAACTTGCCTGTATAAAGATATAATTACACGTAATATTTTTGCAGATACAACCAAATTGAATAATTTTATCCATAACAACGAATGAGTTATTGAATCAAATGCCCTTTTGAAATCTATGAATATTGCAAATATTTTTCTTGCACTTATCAACCCAAGCGGATAATCTATGAGGAATCAAAGTAGTGAAAATTTTGGCACAACAGTTGATCAACGCAAGTGGATTCAACGGGGCCACCTTTATGTAGCATTGAAAGTAATGTTACGCGAGCTGCTGCATTAATGTGCTCAATTAGTGCCCCCAGTGAAATTCCCATATGATACGACTATGGCTCCTCCGCCGTATTTTCAAGAATGATCTAGAAAACGTAACATCTAGAAAAACCCAGCGCATCCACCAAAACTTCGAGTTCCAGAGTTTACTAGAACTACATACGTGCGAGTATAAATAGGCGACGAGCATCGCAGTTAGTTAGTCAGTTAGTGTCGATATTGAAAGAAAGCAATCGCGTCTCGATAAAGTGACTCTCATATAAATTATAGTTAGTGTGTGTTTAGTGTGATATATAAATTATTAAATAAGGACTGTATTTGAATATAAATCTGTAGATATAAATTAATTGTAAATATAAATTAGAATAAACGTTACATTGGTGTCAGAAGTGGGATGGAACCACGAGGTTTTGCGTGGACTACCGGCAATTGAACAATGTTACAAAGAGAGATAGCTATCTTCTACCGAGAATCGACGATACTCTGGATACGCTGGCCGGTAGCAAATTGTTTTCTACCTTGGACCTGAAGTCTGGATATTGGCAGGTAGAAATGGATCCAGCCGATAAAGAAAAGACAGCGTTTACCACCGGATCTGGACTATGGCATTTCACCGTTATGCCATTTGGGCTGTGCAATGCCCCCGCCACGTTCGAAAGACTGATGGAAAACGTATTGCGAGGGTTGTCCTGGAAGACATGCTTAGTGTACCTCGATGACATCATAGTCTTGGGAAGGACGTTCGAAGAACATCGAAAGAATTTGGAAGGTGTCTTCAAAAGGTTGCAAGCTGCCCAACTGATGCTCAACCCCAAGAAATGTCAACTATTTCAAAACAAAGTCAATTATCTAGGCCATGTAGTCAGCAAGGATGGTGTAGCTGTAGACGAAGAAAAAGCTGCTACCGTACGAAAGTGGCCAAGACCCACCGACAAGCACCAAGTTAGAAGCTTCCTTGGACTCTGTACATACTACAGGCGATTTATAAAGAAGTTTGCAGATATCGCTAAACCCTTGACACGACTTACAGAGGAAGCAAGGGAGTTTCGCTGGGACGAAGACTGTCAAACTACCAGAGGGAGAATTTATACTAGATACTGATGCTAGCAATGTTGGAATTGGAGGAGTGCTATCACAGGTTCAAGGAGGACAAGAGAAAGTTCTGGGATATTTTAGTAAAGTTCTTTCCAAACCAGAACAAAATTACTGCGTCACAAGAAGAGAGCTCCTAGCAGTAGTGAAGTCCGTGGAGCACTTCTATCAGTATCTGTATGGGAAGAAATTTGTGATTAGAACCGATCATGCAGCACTTAAGTGGCTTATGCAATTTAAGAACCCTGAAGGTTCGAGCGGCTCCAAGAATATAATTTCACCATTGAGCATAGAGCCGGAATAAGCCACAGAAATGCAGACTCACTCTCTAGAAGACCATGCCCAGCAGAGTGCTCTCTCTGCACCAAAACAGAAGCTAAGGAAGCTGCCATTCGAAGAACCACGGTGACCAGCGACGAATTGACACCGGAAAAGTTGGAAGAGGAACAAGAGAACGATCCCGACTTGAAGAAAATCCGACATTGGAAAAAGGAAAACTGTCGACCTACTTGGCAGGTGATTTCAAGGTACTCGCCAACGATGAAATCGTATTGGGCCCAGTGGGACTCGCTGGTTCTGGAAAACGGTTTGCTACAGCGAGTAATCGAGAACGATGAAGGTTCCGAAAGTAGAAGACAGTTGGTGATTCCAAGAACAAGGGTAGCAGCAGTACTGCGGAAATTACACGACAGTCCGTCAGGAGGACATCTAGGTGTGAAGAAGACCCTCCAGAAAGTGCGAGAACGGTTTTATTGGATGCACAGTTCCGAAGATGTGAAGGACTGGTGTAAGAAGTGCACTACCTGTGCTACGACTAATGGACCACAAGGAAGAAGAAGAGCTCCTATGAAGCAATACAATGTCGGAAGCCCTTTTGAACGCATTGCCCTGGACACTGCCGGACCGTTTCCACCGACAGCAAATGGCAGCAGGTACATTTTGGTGGTGATTTCACAAAATGGGTAGAAGCGTATGCCATTCCAAACCAAGAAGCCGCAACTGTTGCCGACGTGCTTTTGAATGAGTTCATATGCCGATATGGAGTGCCCCTGGAAATACACAGCGACCAGGGCAGAAACTTCGAAAGCCAGCTGTTCCAGGAAGTTTGTGAAAAGCTCGGTATGAGGAAAACGAGAACTACGGCTTTGCATCCACAGTCGGACGGAATGGTAGAGCGAATGAACAGAACTCTTGGCAAATACCTGTCTAAAGTAGTATCTAACCATCAGCGAGATTGGGACCAATATCTCTCGCTATTTGCGATGGCCTACAGATCCGCCATCAATGAGTCTACCGGCCAAACACCAGCAAAAGTTCTGTTTGGACGCGAAATGAGATTACCCTGCGACCTTGAATTTGGATGCCGACCCGGAGAAGACATAGCTGGTGAAGATTACGTGACCCAGCTGAGAAAAAGAATGGACGACGTACACGAGCTGGTTCGATCGAATCTCCAGATCGCTAGCGATAGGATGAAGAAAAGGTACGATACGCAAGCTACAGAAGGAGGTTTCCACGAAGGAGACAAAGTCTGGCTGCATAACCCAAGAAGACAAAAGGGTTTTTCTCCAAAGTTGCAGAAAGCTTGGGACGGTCCGTACATCGTGAAGAAACGAATCAACGATGTCATCTATCGTATCAGCAAGATCCCAAACGGAAAGCCAAAGGTGGTACACCGTAACCGATTAGCGCCATTCGAGGGTGACCACGATGAAGAAGTAAACCAGCTTCAGGAAGTAGCCGATCCTGCTTTTGAAGAGTTCATGGGTGCTTATGGTGGTACCGGAAAAGCAAGATTCGGCGTCACCACTGAGAGACGACAATGCTTACCGTTCCAGAGGAATACTCACTGGCAATAAACATCCCTGCCAGCGTAACCGATGCACGTGGGCTAGCATCTCTGTTCATAAAGAAGAGTGGCGCCCGACGTTTGCAAGACCAGTTAAGTAAAGCTCTGAAGCTGCAAGATGGCTCCCGCTACAATTTCCACCTAGTGACGAGAAACACCTTCGACGAAAGACCAACGTACGAGGATGTCTGGGAAGCATTACGAAGCTTGAGGGAGCATGTGCTTGAATTGGATGTGCATAGGCTAGCCATGCCCAAGATTGAATGTAGGCATTTAGATTGGCGAATAATCCGTAACATGGTAGAAGTAATCTTCCGAGACACCGAAGTGCAGGTACTAGTCTGCGGCCGAGCACGGGAGACACTGCCAACAGAGAAGACGGTCGCATGTTACTTCCATGCAACTGGAAAATGTAACAAGGGAACCAGTTGCCGATATAGTCATCTCGTTTCAGTTTCCTAGTTAGTTCCAGGAGGAACTGTCTCTTAAGGAGGGGGCAATGTTACGCGAGCTGCTGCATTAATGTGCTCAATTAGTGCCCCCAGTGAAATTCCCATATGATACGACTATGGCTCCTCCGCCGTATTTTCAAGAATGATTTAGAAAACGTAACATCTAGAAAAACCCAGCGCATCCACCAAAACTTCGAGTTCCAGAGTTTACTAGAACTACATACGTGCGAGTATAAATAGGCGACGAGCATCGCAGTTAGTTAGTTAGTCAGTTAGTGTCGATACTGAAAGAAAGCAATCGCGTCTCGATAAAGTGACTCTCATATAAATTATAGTTAGTGTGTGTTTAGTGTGATATATAAATTATTAAATAAGGACTGTATTTGAATATAAATCTGTAGATATAAATTAATTGTAAATATAAATTAGAATAAACGTTACAGTAATATATTGGACCATGACTTAGGTATTATGCTAGAATCAAATATTATGTTGAACATTGAATTTAGATACAATACCCAGTTATTTGGTAAATTTTTGAAATATTCGTATGAGTTACCGTCAGGTCCTGGAGCTTTATTATTTTTACACCTATTGAGAACAATATAAATTCCATTCATCGTAAACGAAGAGTCCAAATATGGATGAAGGGCGTCTTGAAAATTAGTTATATAATTCACTTGTGGTGGGTACATATTCTCATAAAATTCTTCCCATATCTGTACCCTCAAATTTTTATGTAAATTGGCATTTGGAAACTGTTTAACCGTTAACCAAAATTCTTCAGAGTCACATACATTCGACAATCTAAGGAGAATTTGAGAATTATAGTGTTTTTTCTTAGTTTTGATGAAGGGGTGAGTTTTTGAGGGTAAAAAATATTTTATCTCGATTTCCGGCAAAACTACAAGTCCTATGGAAAAAAACTTGATTGGCAAAGTTGTGGGTGATAAAAATTCTCCCACATAACCTCAAAATGTTTGTTAAGAATCCAAATAACCAAGTTTTTGGTTTTTCATTTTTATATTATCCAAAAAAGAACATTTTTATACGAAATTTGGTGAAAACTTATTATGTCCCAAATACACTGTAATCTATTTAATTTGGGATATTAATTTTTTCACCTCATTTTGACTTAATATCAAAAAAGCACCCCAATTTTCAATCGAAAATTCTCGCGTCAAAATATCAGCGTTTTTCAAAAAGTCAGTGGGCAATTTATTCGTTTTTTTTTCTCTACTCTACCCCTAACCGGATATTTTGGCAAACCCACTAGTGTTTCAACCAGTGGTAGTGTTCTTTAACGAGCCCAACATCCATGGACTCGGGACCTCGACTCGACTCGACAACCTATCTGCGGGTGTTTCCTGACCAGGTAAAGGATTTGTGACAAAATGCAGACATCGTAAGATTACCATAAAACGATCTTCACTAGGATATTGTTTGCAAAACAGATACATTGAATAACCGATGTTTCTTCCGATAGTCTATTCAACCTAATGGAGCCAATATAAAAAACTAATCCAATGAAAATTTTAAGTTCTTCACATCATTCCAACGTGTAATACGTGATTTCTTTTTTGTTGTGCTCAAAAGGAAAACTCAAAAGAAAAACTTCAGCGTAATTTTTGGTTTCGCGAACAATCATTTGCAGGAAGTCGTCAGTTACCAATAAATTGAAAAAAATCCACTGGTGTGTTTCCTGAGAATAAAAAAGTTCATAATCATTAGTAAAACATTACTGATTTTTTCAAAACTTTGCATATAATCACCAACACAATTTGTTAGTAAGTGCAGAAAAAAAACTCACCCTCAGGTTGTAATAGCAGCTGACTTTGCTTGGAAAGTGGTATTACTGTCGGAATATCTTCCGCAGAGTCCCATATCACAGGGAGATGTAGCATCTGAGGGGGAGGCCTTTGTCGAGGAGGAGACGGAGCTGTAACATCTATTTCTTCAAAATAACCATCTTCAGACTCTGACTCGGCTTTTGAATAAGTCCGGATCATGTAGGTCATCGTCAGAATCGATTGAATATTGCGATAATTGTTCCTCAGTCAAGGGACACCTATCCCACATTATTTTCGGCAGGCACTTTTTTTTTCCACTTTTCGTTTCTTTGCCACGGACGGGCCCGCCTCACTTCCGCCCATGATCAAACCGAACTGACAAAAATTTTTGATTTAATTACTCGTACACTAAGGGCTGACAACAACACAACATTTTCGCTCAGAGACTAACAGCACACTGAAGTAATATAATCATTCCTATCGATGAAGGCTGAAGACGTCATGCGCTTCCCCCGTGTGAAGTAGACGGCTTTAGGCGTCATCATCATCGTCATCATCTATTCCATTTAATGTTCCTGGACGTCGCACTCGCACAATGCTAATGTTTCATATACCAAATGTATTTTTAACCGTTAGGGACCCTCTTATAACTATTATGAAAATAATAAATATTTTCAACGTATTAGTAGATATTTATATGTTATTGCCATTATTAATTTGTTAATGTGAATGTGAATTTAAAAATTATTGACCATGTAATTAGGCCTTTAGGCCTGTTTGGTAATAAATAAATAAATAAATCATCACTTGATGTGCTAGACAGGGAGTCTGCATTTCGGTGACTCACACCAGCCCGATGTTTAATGTGGATACGTTCTGGTTTGTAGAGGACTTCACTGAAATATACCAGTACTTTTTTCTGCCATCTTTAGATCTGTGAAAGCATCACTAAAATTCTCGCGTTGCTTGCATCAGTGTTTCTCTGGCAACGGATATCCCAGTATCGGCGCGTGGTGAATGTCTCTTCAGGGTTCATCCAAATGAAAAGTTCTTGTTTGTTATGTGAGTCGAGTTAGTGGCTTGGCAATATCTCGAAACTTCCTAATGAACCTTTGATAGTATGTGCAAAGACCAAGAAAACTCCTGACTTGATATTTGTTGGTTGGTTGCGGCCATTGCTCAATGGAAACAATTTTCTCAGGATCCACTGCTACTCCTTCATTGCTCACAACTAGTATTTAACGGTATAATAGCAGCTTTGACCACTTAAATATTACACTATTTATCTTCACCAATTATTGTTCACTGACTAACTGTTCACTAAAAACTGTCCGACTCACTCGAAAACTCACTTGTATACAGTATTCCTCAATTCTCGAACCTTCTTGAACGTACCATGCTCTTTGTATGCGGAGCGAATAAGAAAAGTCTCTTCGCATTCACCAGAATTTGAAGTTTAGCAACAGGACCAGCTTTTTGGCTGCGACTTTGTAACAATACGGTAACTATTTGGCGAACATTAAGATGATGCAGAGCTATATAACAAATACCCAGCTAAAAACTTACAGGTTTCCAAGGTACTGGGCTGGAGGCTTTAAAAGAGTACGAGCAAAAAAACAATCTAGTTGCCATTGTTCTCGGGAAATTTTGTCCAAGGGGATAGGGGAAGGAGGAAAAAAAATCCCAACCACCTATAACTCACTAGTATTAACGTGGATTTTTGATAGTTAATTGAATGATCAATTTTTTTGCTAGTAAAAACAACGGTTTTGTGACTGTTAGTTTCATAAGAATGCCTCAGTATCAAATTCACAATCATTGTAAGGGTCCAAACTGTTATATTGTGGTCGAATTCAAAATTCGTATATGGTTTCTTTGCTTTTGCGTTTTCTAAGTGTGAAAAATGAATCTGCATAATTTATCTCCTCACCTCCCGTATAAAATGACTCTCGAGAATATTCCATTTACCGCAAAGGAGTTTGGCTAGATAAACAAGTAATATTAACTTGGGGTTCATATACTTCCATCATTATGTTTCAGGAGTAGTTGAATGCGAAGGGTCTTGAGGATGGTCATTCGTTTTCCTTTCATGGGATTTTCACGACGCATTTCTCCCTCATCAACCCTTAATTGATTACCTCTCATCTTATCTATCAGAGCTCTCTTCCTGTTAAATGAAGTTGTTTGTTTTAATTAGTGAGCAGGATTTTTCAACTTAGGTTTCGTTTACCTTTCGCTGATGGCGTATTTCAATTACTTTTTATTAGAAGTTCTTTTTTATTATAAATTTCATATTAGTTGGAAATATATTCCCTCGATTTTCAAGAAGATATAATAATCATTAAGTGATTTATTGAGATGATAATTAAACAAGGTAATCAAAAATTATATAATCCAAAAAGTCAACTTTCGATATTTATCCCATCTGACGCTGCCTATAAACATCGGGTTGGCACCTGAAAGTCAAATGTGCGTTGCTGCTGCTTGTGGTCATCTGTTCATCTCAAAACAGGTAAAACCTCACAAATTTCATAAGGATTCTATGCTAGTTTTCAACGCTTATGACTCCTTAAGCTATAAGTGTATGCATAAATATATGTGGATATCTAATAACTAATCATAATTGTTCGTTTCCTGAGTCACAAAAGTGTTCAGTTTATAAAAATTGACGCCAATTTAATATGCCATTAACTGTTTCACAATTTTTACACGTAAACAGTCATTGGCTGGAGGGCCAATTACTGTGATGAAATTATAGATATTTTTATTTAAAAGGAGCCGGTTTTTTTCATTATTACCCCGTTAACTTATACTATTTCAAGTTGGTTTTCTGCATTTTCGAAGCGAAAACAGTGCACTGTTAAATGATGTTAAATTTTTGT